>CM064482.1:1431240-1585517 GCA_032716605.1 Paralithodes platypus | reverse complement strand
TCACCAGTGCGTCGGGTCCTCCCGCCGGCGTTATTGTCCGGCGGGTGAGGTACAGCGGGAGTTTGTGAGTCTCCTCGGACGCAAACAGATCCACTTGTGGACGGTAAGGCTCCGCAATCATTTGGTCAAAAATGTTTTGCTTGAGCGCCCATTATACCGTTGTGCTCTGTCTCCGAGACAGAGCGTCTGCCCCGACGTTTGCTACGCCTGGGAGATAAGATGCGTGAAGATGAATGTTCAGCTTGCCGGCTAGAACAAAAATAATTTCTGACACGTTTAGCAACTTCCGAGATCTCGTTGACCCTTGTTTCTGAATGCAGTGAACCGCATTCAGATTGTCCATCCTGAAGGCCACCGATTTGTCCCGTAAAGTAGAGCCGTGAGCCTGAAGGAAATACACGGGGACTAGTAACTCTTTGACATTGATGTGGGAGGTTTCTGAAAGGGACCAAAGCCCTTGACCCTGATGCCCGTGGTTTGACTGAAAGCCCCAACCTATCGTTCCTGACGCATCCGTGTCTACCCATACCGTCGGCGGAGGAGAGGTCCATGACATGACTGAGTGCAATGTTTCCCTCTTCGCCCAGACCGCTAGTAAGCTGTGTATTAATTTTGGGATGGGCCATAATGTTTCCGCCGGCAATAGTGGAAAACATTTGTTGCCCTCCAATATTAAACGTTTGACTTTCAACCGGCCCAACTTTACAGTTAGTTGAATCCAGTTGAGAGAGCCGACCAGAGATTCCCAGACTCTCCGTGTCGTAGTCAGACTGTGAAGAAACATAAACAGTTTCTTGCGAAACCTGTTCCGATTGTCCACACTCTGACTCAGAGTGAGAGCAGCTGTGTCCCAGACCAGCCCTATCCACTGGACCACTCGTGAGGGAACAAAGTTTGACTTTACCGGGTTTACCTTGAACCCTAGAGATTTTACATGATTTAATGTTATGTTGACATGATTGATGCATAACTGTTCCATCTCTGCCACCACCAGCCAGTCGTCTAGATACCACAAAATCCTGATCCCTTGTTCTAACATGGGCATCAGGGCTTGCCGGACCAATTTCGTGAATAAGTGAGGTGCTAGGTTCAATCCGAATGGCATCCTCTGAAAGACATAAGTCTGATGCTTTATTCGTAAGGCCAAAAATCGTTGAAACCTTTTGTTTACCGGGACGTGCCGATACGCGTCTGTCAGGTCTAAAGAACACATCCACCCTTCCGGCGGAAGTGTTAGCCTGATTTGATTCACTGTCAGCATCCTGAAGGAAACGTTGTGAATATGGAGGTTCAGATAAGACAGGTCTACGACCGGCCTCATCTGAACACTGTCCCTTTTGGGCACTAGAAAGAGTTTGGACGTAAATACTGGGTAATTTTGAGGGACCGGGATGATGACATTCTTGGCGATCATCTCTTGGATCAGTGACTCCACCTCTAATGAAACAAAATTTGCCTTTGTCGGCTGACGTAAGCGAGGTCGCCGGAGCCACTGCCAGGTGATGCCTTTGCGTGCCACCATCCTCGCCCATGTGTTTAATGGCCATGCGCGATGACACGCCCGGAACGACCCAGTTAGCAGACAAGGGTTCGCCGGCTGGACTACCCTCTGATCCACCCGCCGTAAGACTGGCCCTGGGAGTGAGAGAGACCCTAGTTTTTTGGTGGTGGTGGTGGTGTATGCTTTGATGACTGGCCGGGTTTGGCCGGAGACGGGCCCTGGCCTGGTCGTTGATACTTCTGTCCTTTATGATTACCTGAAAACTTTCCTTGCTTGTATCTGTACTGAGCTTTGGGTGGAAGAGGACTTAGGCAGATGAAGGGTTTTGCCCCACCAGGCTGAGCTTTTGCGACTGGTTTGGGCGTGGTAAAATTGAAAGCAGGTTTCTTAGATGGGGCGGGACTGTGCTTAAAGGCCTGAGCCATGTTGAACATTGTTTTCCACACCTCCGGGGACATTAAAGAGGCAGTTAGAACAGGGGACATAACTACTTGATTTGCAATCCTATCCGGGAGCTTCCTCACGAGAGACATCCTTAGATCTTGTCGTGCCCGCACCGCCTCTAGCAAGGCTGGATATCCCTCAGTGACTGTATAGAAGTCTGGAGTAGCAAGCGTCTAGATAGTTCGATAGCCTTTCGGACTTCCGCGTCCGTGATTGCCTGAGCAGATCTGAGCATTGACTTCGCTACCTGTTGTGTGACAATATACTGGGAAAACAGTCTATATGCTTTCCCACGTAGCCTAAACTCCCGGTCTAGGTGAGCAGTGGACGGTGTGGAAAAGGGATCTTTAAGCTCGCATAGATTAATTTTAGGGGCAGCTAAAAATGCAAATAAAGCAGAGGGAACTCTGCCGGCAGAGAATACCGGCATAGAGAACCAAGAATGGCTTTCTTGTGGAATTTGGTGTGAAGATTTAGAGGTAAAAGTTGTTGCAAAGTTTTGAGCCTCCACTTCCCATTCCACCCAAGGACCCGGACCTAACTGCTCCACCTTCAAAACTGGGTTTGCGGCTGTGTCTGTGAACGTCTTTAAACCTAACTCTGGTGTTAGAGCTGACAGTGCTTTTATATCATTGAAACCGTCATGCTTGGTCCAGTCCAAAAACAGTTTTGAAGCTGATGCAGGCGGCAGGGCAGGTGTAGAAGTATACACAAAATAATCATGGTGATAATAGTTAGGAATGGCCTTAATATTCACATCAAGTACATTCCCTAGAATATCTAAGGCACATAACTTCCTAGATTTATTCCCTTGGATTACCCACTCACGTGGTACCGGAAGCTCCCCCGACATAGTGGACTGTGCTACCTCTGGCTTTGCTGGGAACATTGGTACCCATGACTCATCTGGCCCGTATAGGAGGGGCATAGCTCTCTTTCGGACCGGCGCTTTGTCTAAAGGGGGAGGATTTACATCTGCTACTACTCTCACATTGGAAGTAGTCAGTGCCGCCGAAGTTGGCCTAGTAACCATAGTAGGTAATACAGGGGGAGGGTGCGGAATTTGTGTCAAAGCAATAGAAGTAGCCAGAGGTCGGACATTCGATGCTGTCGTGGAAGCTCCCAAACCAACTGTGGGAGTCTCCTGCTGCTGACCAAAAAACTTAGTTAGTGCATTCGCTAGTAACCCATTAATTTCATCAGCTGTGACAAATTTAGCAGAGGATGAACTATGTGGCGAATCATTCCTACTCTGAGAGTCGTCCATCACTGAACCTGACTCTTGAATCTCCATCTCAGAAATTATAGAACCCTCATCCCTTTCCCCCGGCCTTCGAGGAGAGGATTCCGCCGAAGCCGGGACCCCCTCATGCTGCCATGTTAAGTCCGGGATGGACGATGGGATCTCAGCGTCCCGGTGGACATCTGCCACTACCGTTGGTGCATAAGAATGATGTGAGCCGTCACGCCATGGCTGGGAGTACCTCCAAACTCCCCGGTCTTGGCCGGAACTCACTTGTGAGCTAGGTACCACACCAATTACTGAGCCCTCACTCGAGCCCTCTAGAGGGTTATAACTGCTGGTAGAACTCTCTAAAGCTGGTACAGTACATGTGAACTGGTAATAATATTAGGTGACACCTTGTCCGCCGGTATATCCCCCACCACAGTCTCTGACTCCACTCCCGACCTGTCAGATTGGACATGAGACATGTCGGGAGTAGAGGCAGAAAGCGAGGTACGAGGCTCCGGCGAACGCCTGGAGGTCTTTCGTACATGAGTATCCTTTTTAGAAGACTTGTGACTTCGCCTTGACTTTGATTTTCCCCTAGGACTATCCTTGGTCTTCTCCTCCTCCTCTTCTTTCTCGAAGGGGAAGTAGAGTGACTATGTGGCTGCTGTCGGAGGGGAGACCGTGACCTGGACCTCGATTTTGACTTGGAAGTTGTCGCCGGGGGTGTCGGCTCTCGAGGTCTCTTAGATGTGCCGAGGAGAGAGTAAGAAGTGTACCCTGCCCAGTCTCAGTCGGCTTAGGCACATTTACTTTACTTCTAGAAGGAGACGTTTAAGTGGGGGATACTGAGCAATCAATCTGTCCCACAGAACTACGTTATCACACTGCAGAGCTTTATGAGCCACTGAAGTAGCATAAGTAGATAAAAGCTGTTTGACCTCGCACAATGCAACCGCCGCGGCCAAATTATCTTGTTGTAAGACTTTAGTACTCAATTGACTACAAAAAGTACAATTCTTCGTCACCCACAGACCCCTTGACCGGTCCAAGCATTTGACGCATCTGATGCATAGAGTATGGGCAAAAATAGGGATCCCTGAACAGGAGGGTGTTAAGCACAGAGCAAAAACAGGGTCTAGTGGCGCCATGACAGAGACTGGGAAGAGCTAACCCACCCCCGGGCTCCTTCTGGTCCTCTGTTAACCCGCCGGAACTCCGCCCTGGAAAAAAGAAAATTTCCAGGAATTAATGCTCATAAGGTTACCCCAAAATGTTCTAACACAAGTGTTAATGAACCGCCGGGCAACAAGACGTAATACACCACTATTACCTCTTGTTACCCTGTAGGTTCTTATGTAAAGATTTTAGAATATCTTTACTTGTCCAAAAGATTTAAGCACATCCTCCGACATAATATAGAGACGAGCATGTCGTTATAAATGACGCAGTCTTCCCTGTGGTTTTTGGCCACCGGAAACCCATATTAAGACGCCGGTCTCCTTATAATATCGCAGTTAAAAAGGGTGAGCCCCTCATAAACGTTATTGATCTGACTTCTCTCGAAGCCTTCATAGATCGCCGTATTTTGAAGGCCTCGATACCCAATTGTATCCCTCAATTGTCTGGCTAACTCCACCGAATTGCAAATCCGTTAATCCCACCTCCCAAGGTTCAACCGCCGGGTGAAAAGTAATTTAAATGTTAACCCCAATTGTTCCTATCCCCACTTCTTTGCAAAAGATCGCCGGGGTGGAAAGACCAAACAAACAAAACAGCCTAGTTTTTCAATGGCTTTGCAAAAACCGGGAAAAACTATACTCCACCGGTGTCCGCATGAACACCTAGTGAAACGGGTATAGCCATCCCGCCGGGAAACATATAGTAAGCCTGAACACAGGCTCCACCTCAGAGACGCAGTCCTGGAGAGCCCTCAGGCCACCACTCGCCGGGGGAAACTAGCCTATTTTAACCATGCGTGATATAAAACTCGGCAACCAGCCGGATTTTCTCGGTGCAATCGAAAAAACCCGCCGGAAAAGGCAACCAGCCGGATTTTCTCGGAGCAATCGAGAAAACCCGCCGGAAAAGGCAACCCACACAAGCCAGATGCAATCTGAGAAACACAATTAGGCCCCGGACTAAGCCAAAACACAACTAATCCAGGACACACATGACACGGTATTACATATTTAAATCATAAATCAATAACACTTGTACATGTAAAAAGCTACGAGCGGCTGGCTAGGCCTAAGCAGACGGAAATAACACTTAATCACGTCGTAATATAAACAAAAAGCACTGTAACATATCACAACAGGAACAACCGCCATCACCACATCGTAGAAAAAAATCCCGGGAGAGGGAAGCACTGACTCGGGACCTAGAAAAAACTTCACTAAGTGAAGAAAAATACGCTAGGAACGTCAGTAAACAAACAATAAGGCAACTTCATCAGAAAGATAAGAAGCCTGATAACGCGTAGTTAAAGCCAACTAAATAACTAGGCTAGCTAGCCGCGAAAATGTTTCACGCGTCCACCACGGGACCACGAGGGTACACCCGAAATAGGTGTCCCAAACACACGACCCAAATACACTGAACTGCGGGAAACCCGCCCCTGACACTCCTGCTACGCATATCCTAACCTTACTCGATACATCCCAGAGTAAACAAATGAGAAAAAACTCACTAGGGACGCAGCATTTGCGGAACCAGCGGAGCGTGGGGAGACACGTCAGGGCAGGTTGAGCGCAGAGAAGAGAAGGAAGTATGATGCCTGAAGTCAGCGTCTGGTCAAATATCCACACAAGTACATCCACGAGTATATGGAAAGCTTATGAATAGTTATTCTTATTTTCTTTTTATTTTTTATTTGTTACAAAGTTTTTTCGTAGTGAGAACCCAATTTCATAATGACAGAACCATGAGTAAGGTTGCGTGCGCTCATGATGAAGGCTCCTCAATTTTTTATGCTCTGCGCGGTAGATTCAAACTACGGTAAATGAGCGTTTGAAGAGGAGGCCTTATGTAATAGGCATAATCGTCAATGATGGAGGGGCCACTAATAAATACGGACCTGGCACTGGGCGTGACAAGACCCTAGTCCGTATATATACGGACCTGGCACTCAGGGGGATATAATGCTGGTTCGCTATCGCTTGCCAGGAAGATAACGATACTTGGATGGGGATAACGTCTTAAACCAGTTGGCTGAATGGGGCTGAATGGATACAAACCAGAGAAAGAGAGAAAAGGAGAGAAAGAGAAACAAAAACAGGTGAACCCCCCACGAGAGGTGCATAGAAAAAAGGGTTGACAGGTTCACTATAGGCCTAATCATTTTTTTTTACCCACCTCGCCGAAGGTGCTCTTTGGCCTCGGCAGGTCTGTCTTGAGCATTCCGCGACGTCGCAAGGCCCTTCGCATGCCTCCTGCGGAGCATACCCCTGGCGGTAATCGGGTATACTCTCGGCGAGTACTTGTGCGCACGTCGACGAATAATTGATGAGGAAACCGCCGATGACTCTTGTGCATCGTCGATGTTCTCAGACCATCTGAGAGCATCGGCGAGCTGCCATGCAGCGTTGCAAGTTTTTTTTTGTGAGAAACCCTCTGTGATGTCTCGCCGATGTTGTCGATGATCCCCAAGGGCCTCTCGGATCATTCTGCAATGTTCGACGATGCTTGCGAGGGCAATGAACCCTCGTGAGTCCTCGTCCCAAATTTTGAACAAACCGAACATTTGCGACGACCTGCGAAGGTGCGTAGACCGGGCCGAAGCATACGATTATTATGCGAGGGTATACGTTTGTTGTCCGACATGTCACGAATATGGGTGTCGCCGGTGAAAATCGTAAGAAATCGCACATGTGGGAAAGGGGCATAAGCCGGCGTCACACCAGCAACTTTATCGGCTACCCCATCGGATCAGAGTCTTGAATCCGCTACAACCTAGCATCTTGGTTTATTAATTTAGCTGTTTATTCTTTTATTTAAATTGAAATGTACACGATTAGAAGCTGTAAGATGCAAGCTAGTTATATTGCAAGGATTTATTTTTAGACAGTAGACTCGATTTTAACTGTTAGAATACAGGAGTGACACCGCCTTTACGATTGTATTCACATGTATAACCTTTAGCAATAAAAGCTTCACCTATAATCTACCTCCCTGCTGTGACGTGGGGGTATTAAAGGACTGGACTTATCTTGTGATATCTCGGAGATGGGGTGGGCTAGATGGAGAAGCAGAAGTGTTGGAGGTGGGATAGAAAGGGAAGGTTAAGTGTTGGGGTTGTGATTGGGGTGGGGTATGAAAGAGGATGACAAATGTTGGAGTTGGAATTGGGGAGGGGTTAAGCCGGTGCCACACGAGCGATTTTTCCGTCAATTTCTACGAGCAATTGTAGTTTGGCAGCTTCAAAATATAAGTTCCCTGACAATTAAATGAGCTAACATAATCTACCTTCGCTCTAGTTTCCGATTCCAATGCGAAAAAGCCTCATAATAGTAAGAGAAAAAACTTGCTCATTGAATATTGCCGGAAAACGCGCTCGTGTGACACCACCTTTAGAAACGGAAGGGACAGTGTTGGGGTTGGGATTCGGGGTAGAAGAGGGGGAAAAGTGTGGGGTTGGGATTGGGGAAGGGGTGGAAAGGGAAGGTTAAGTGTTGGGATTGTGATTGGGTGTGGGGTAGAAAGAGGGGGGAAAGTGTTGGGATTGTGGATGGGGTAGTAAGAGAAGGAGAAATGTTGGGGTTGTGATTGGGGTGGAGTAAAAAGAGGGGGGAAAGTGTTGGGGTTGGGTTTGGGGATGGGGTAGAAAGGGAAGGAAAAGTGTGGGGTTGTGATTGGGATGGGGTATGAAAGAGGATGAAAAGTGTTGGGATTTGGATTGTGGTGATGAGTTGAAAGATGGGGACAGTTTTGGAGGTGGGTATGAAAGAGGATGAACAGTGTTGAGTTGGGGTTGAGGGTGAAGTGGAAAGAGAAGGATCAGTGTTCTCAGAGTTTAGAGTTAAGCAAAATATACAGTAGATGTGAAGAAGGAAGTAGAAGAGTGTAAGACTCTCAGTATCAGTTCTAGTTATTAATTGTAGTATTAATAGTTTACTACTTTATCAATTATTTCCTTTATATGTACTAAGGAAAAACAATATTTTATATTGACCAAAATGGCAGTAGCCTACTAAATATTTAGCATGTCATTCATATTTATTGATAATTTACCACTTATTAATTAATTTTGTAGTACTATACATACGAGAGTGGCATTTAAAGGACGAACGATACATACTTTCAAACAGGAGAGACAATTAAGCCATCAAAATTGTAATATGCTTTGATGGAACTTCACAACTGTTTGCTTACACCGGGTCTCTATTAACTACCAGGTGAACAAAAGCTTGAGGTGTAAGGAGACGGTCTAATTGTTTCCGCCTGCCGAGGAATCGAACCCTGATTACCTGATCCTTTTGAATGTGACCCAAACGAGCTCTCCAATATGTCACAGAAGTCCCTTTTAATGCATTACCACAGTTTTATGTTCCAATTCAACCTCCAGACATACAGTAGGCTTAAAAGCTTGTAGATTCGATCTTATAACACGATGAAGTCAAGAGGTATTCTTCCAGATGGCTATTGAGATAATGAGACAGTCAAGTGTTGCAACCGGCGGCTCGTTCGTATTCTTATCTTTGTAGATCTACGGTGCTTTGTTGTCTCACGGTAGCCCGTTGTAGCTCCAACTACTCGAAGCCATTTCATCACTGTCTTTGTCTCTCTTGCAATCTCGGATAACTCACTTTCATGCCACCTATTTAGCTTCTCACTCACTAGGCATTGCCCCCATAGCATATTGTTAATATGGGAATATTCATACAATGCTAATGTATTGGAAACAGCGAGGGTATCTTTCATGCCATGTTGGTGAGCTTTGTTGTGATGTACGGAAACTAAGTACAGTACAAACTCTATCCCAATAATATCTTCCCATTGGCACATCGAGATTTGAAATTGGGACTTAAAGATTACCAGTCCAGTAGCAAGACCGGTCCATCACACCTTCCCTTTATTGAGAGCTACGATTTAATTCATAAATGGCACCTCTAACCTTTACCACTACTATAGCAGCCTGTCGTAATATCTAGCTCCCTACTTTGATGTCGGGGTATTAAATGCCTGAGCTTATCTGGCGGTATCAGGGAGTTATCAGGTGGAGCCGTGTCAAAGGGGATCAACATTTCCTCTTTTATTAGTTTTTCCATTGTCGTACCAAACATTTTATATTGTATTCATTATTGCATTTGGTAGTATGCTATACAAAGGTTATGGGTAGCCTATACAAGGGGTAATTAAAATACCCATAATAATCTAACCTTTTAAAGTTACTGTAAATTGGTAGTATAAACAAACAATATAATATATACATAGAATAGTAAATCACTATCAATACAGTGTATTACTGAGAATGACTTATTCCATTCATTTGTAATATACTGTATACAATAAAATCAAGGGTATAAGAAGGGAACGAAAACGGTATATAACAAGGGACTGGGGTTCGCGAAAGGGGCTCCAGTCCTGACGCTAATCTTGGAAAACAGTGTGCTGTCTTACAGTGTGCCCCTCCAGAAGGGTTTATAGCCTCTGAAGTCCTATTTCGACTAACTTACTTACTAAGTTTTTATTTTGCACTAGACATATCGAAAGCCTTCGATAGAGTCTGGCATAAATCTTTAATTTCTAAACTACCCTCCTTCGGTTTCTATCCCTCCATCTGTGCCTTTGTCTCTAATTTCCTTTCCGGCCGTTCCATAGCCGCGGTTGTGGACAGCCATTGTTCACTTCCTCACCCTATAAACTCCGGTGTTCCTCAGGGCTCTGTCCTATCTCCTATTCTCTTTCTAATTTTTATAAATGATCAACTTAACTGTACCTTAATTCCCATCCATTCATATGGAGACGACTCAACCTTACACTACTCCATTACTTTTTCAGAACGCCCCAGCCAGAAATCCCTCAACGACAAACGTAATGAAGCCATACAACTCTTAAATTCTGATCTAAATACTATTTCCAATTGGGGCAGAGAAAACCTTGTTAACTTTAATGCTTCCAAAACCCAATTTTTCCATCTATCTACCAGTCAGGATCTCCCAGCGGACTATCCCTTATTCTTCAACAATACAAAAATCAACCCTTCATCTTCTCTCAATATTCTTGGTGTCTCTTTTTCTTCTGCTCTCATTTAGAAGGACCATATTACCAGTCTTGCTAAGGCAGCCTCCCAGAAGCTGGGTGTGCTCAACCGCCTTAGGGGGTTCTTTTCCCCTGCACAGCTTCTTGCTCTGTACAGGGGCATAGTGCGCCCTTGTATTGAGTATTGTTCACATGTGTGGGGAGGTTCCTCTCACACCGCTCTCCTAGACAAAGTTGAAAGGAAGGCCTTTCGTATCATTAACTCCCGTCCACTCACCAACTCTCTGCAATCTCTCTCTCTCCGCCGCAATGTTGCATCTCTCTCGCTATTCTATCGCTACTATAATAATCAGTGTTCCTCAGAGCTATCCCAGTGCATACCACCTCCTTTATGTAGGGCACGTGGTACCCGTCTTGCAACTCAATCCCATCCCTACTCTGTGCAACTCTCCATCCCAAGAGTGAAACGTTACTCTCAAACTTTCTTCTACTCAACAGCTGAGCTCTGGAACTCTCTCCCAGAATCAGTTTTTCCCGCTTCCTATGACTTAAATTTCTTCAAACTCTGTGTGTCCAGGCATTTTGGCTCGAACGTCCCTTGATTTTGGCCCTGTCACTCTTTCAACTATGGGGGAGGCACTCGCTATAGGCAGTTATGCCTTTTGCCTCCCTCAATCACATAGAAAAAACAAAAAACAAAACAAAAGTATATAACAATATTGGGTGTAATGACAGTTATTTACCTCTCTTTCTTTATATTGGGTGTAATGACAGTTATTTACCTCTCTTTCTTTATATTGGGTGTAATGACAGTTATTTACCTCTCTTTCTTTATATTGGGTGTAATGACAGTTATTTACCTCTTTCTTTATATTGGGTGTAATGACAGTTATTTACCTCTCTTTCTTTATATTGGGTGTAATGACATTTATTTACCTCTCTTTCTTTATATTGGGTGTAATGACAGTTATTTACCTCTCTTTCTTTATATTGGGTGTAATGACAGTTATTTACCTCTCTTTCTTTATATTGGGTGTAATGACAGTTATTTACCTCGCTTTCTTTATATTTGATGGATTTATTGCCACCAATACATATATGCCTCAGCAATGCATATATTATTATGGATGTGGATAATGGAATTACCCTGTCTATACCCATAATTATGTGTTAGTTAATGTGTGAAGTTGATCATGCTTGTTGATTAATTCTCTTTAGTTATATATCAGTACCTGGCATTGATTAAAATATTAGGCATCTGAGGCAATTGATGTTAAAGTCAACAACATTATGGGTAAAAGGGATCAGAATATCTCTGTAACCCCCCCCCCCCCTCTCTCTCTCTCTCTCCCTGTATGACACCGCCTTCTATAGGGAGTCCAGTATGGTGGGTCGTTGGAGTACACTGACAATCTAAGCCCTAAGGTATATAGAGGATATGAAGAAGGTTAATAAGATCACTGGGTGTATTGACAGTATTATATTATATGGTTTTATTATTAAGGGAGCCCACCTCGCTTTTATTTCTCTTTCTCTCCCTCTCTCTTTAGTTTGTATCCATTCGGCCCCATTTAGCCTACTGTTTTAAGACGTTTAGCCCCATCCAGGTGTCAATATTTTCCTGGCGAGTGGTAGCGAGCCAGCATATATATTATTTTTGTTTTGACAGCAAGCTAAATTTGCAAATTTTTCAATAGCAAAATGTCGGATTTCTCCATACAATGCTGGCTCGCTATCGCTCGCCAGGAAGAAATTGACAACTAGATGGGGATAAACGTCTTGAAACAGTTGGCTGAATGGGGCCGAATGGATACAAGCCAGGGAAAGAGAGAAAAGGAGAGAAAGATCGAAAAGGCCGGTGACCCCCCTTAACAATACACCTTTAAATGGATAGATTATTATGGGCATTGTATTTACCCTTTCCATATCCATAATGTTTGACAGTTCAAAGAATCAATTAACGATTATATTCGGCTTGATATTTGACAATATAATTATGTCTTAACCTTTATGGATTTTGACCCATTTTAGCTGTTTATTCTGGATATTATTAGACGATTTTGATCAGATTAGGACGGATCTATGGGAGTTATGGGGTAAATTAGGACGGATCTATGGGAGTTATGGGGTAAATTAGGACGGATCTATGGGAGTTATGGGGTAAATTAGGACGGATCTATGGGAGTTATGGGGTAAATTAGGACGGATCTATGGGAGTTATAGGGTAAATTAGGACGGATCTATGGGAGTTATAGGGTAAATTAGGACGGATCTATGGGAGTTATGGGGTAAATTAAGATAGTTTGTATTCTTATAATGCCTAACTGTCAATTCTTATCTGAACAAAATAGTATACTGATAACTCCGTAAAGGAAGAAATTGCGTCCTCAATTATTGAAGGGGTTAACGTCTCTCTCTCTCTCTCACACACACACACGCACGCACACACACAGGTAACATTTTGTCCTAATCATGTCCCCTTATCTTCATTACATGTACATTCTGTGTGTGTGTGTGTGTGTGTGTGTGAGTGAGTGAGTGAGTGATAGTGAGAGTGTGTGTTGTAGGTATGATGTTTGTCTAATAGTGTGTGTATTATGTTTGTGTATAAGTGTATGCCTGCATTTGTGTGAGGTGGGATTTATCTTTGAAATATACAGTACCGTAAATAATACAGGTGAATAATCTCTACAGGTGTAAATACGTTTGTGTGTTTGTGGGTGCAGAAAGAGAGAGTGAGAGTGAGTAAGTGACTGAGAGAGAGAGTGAATCAATCAGTGTCTCAGTGAGAGAGATAACAAGAGAGAGGTGAGAGTTAGAGTTAGGTGTGGTAGTATGAGTGTAGGAGATATATTATGGTTATATACTGTAGACGTTCCACAGGTGTGTGTGTGAGAGAGAGAGTTAGAGTTAGGTGTGGTAGTATGAGTGTAGGAGATATATTATGGTTATATACTGTAGACGTTCCACAGGTGTGTGTGTGTGAGAGAGAGAGTTAGAGTTAGGTGTGGTAGTATGAGTGTAGGAGATATATTATGGTTATATACTGTAGACGTTCCACAGGTGTGTGTGTGTGTGAGAGAGAGTTAGAGTTAGGTGTGGTAGTATGAGTGTAGGAGATATATTATGGTTATATACTGTAGACGTTCCACAGGTGTGTGTGTGTGTGAGAGAGAGAGTTAGAGTTAGGTGTGGTAGTATGAGTGTAGGAGATATATTATGGTTATATACTGTAGACGTTCCACAGGTGTGTGTGTGTGAGAGAGAGAGTTAGAGTTAGGTGTGGTAGTATGAGTGTAGGAGATATATTATGGTTATATACTGTAGACGTTCCACAGGTGTGTGTGTGTGAGAGAGAGAGTTAGAGTTAGGTGTGGTAGTATGAGTGTAGGAGATATATTATGGTTATATACTGTAGACGTTCCACAGGTGTGTGTGTGTGTGAGAGAGAGTTAGAGTTAGGTGTGGTAGTATGAGTGTAGGAGATATATTATGGTTATATACTGTAGACGTTCCACAGGTGTGTGTGTGTGTGTGTGTGTGTGAGAGAGAGAGTTAGAGTTAGGTGTGGTAGTATGAGTGTAGGAGATATATTATGGTTATATACTGTAGACGTTCCACAGGTGTGTGTGTGTGAGAGAGAGAGTTAGAGTTAGGTGTGGTAGTATGAGTGTAGGAGATATTATGGTTATATACTGTAGACGTTCCACAGGTGTGTGTGTGTGAGAGAGAGAGTTAGAGTTAGGTGTGGTAGTATGAGTGTAGGAGATATATTATGGTTATATACTGTAGACGTTCCACAGGTGTGTGTGTGTGTGAGAGAGAGTTAGAGTTAGGTGTGGTAGTATGAGTGTAGGAGATATATTATGGTTATATACTGTAGACGTTCCACAGGTGTGTGTGTGTGTGTGTGTGTGAGAGAGAGAGTTAGAGTTAGGTGTGGTAGTATGAGTGGAGGAGATATTATGGTTATATACTGTAGACGTTCCACAGGTGTGTGTGTGTGTGTGAGAGAGAGTTAGAGTTAGGTGTGGTAGTATGATTGTAGGAGATATATTATGGTTATATACTGTAGACGTTCCACAGGTGTGTGTGTGTGAGAGAGAGTTAGAGTTAGGTGTGGTAGTATGAGTGTAGGAGATATATTATGGTTATATACTGTAGACGTTCCACAGGTGTGTGTGTGTGAGAGAGAGAGTTAGAGTTAGGTGTGGTAGTATGAGTGTAGGAGATATATTATGGTTATATACTGTAGACGTTCCACAGGTGTGTGTGTGTGTGTGTGAGAGAGGTGAGAGTTAGAGTTAGGTGTGGTAGTATGAGTGTAGGAGATATATTATGGTTATATACTGTAGACGTTCCACAGGTGTGTGTGTGTGTGTGTGAGAGAGAGTTAGAGTTAGGTGTGGTAGTATGAGTGTAGGAGATATATTATGGTTATATACTGTAGACGTTCCACAGGTGTGTGTGTGTGTGTGTGTGTGTGAGAGAGAGTTAGAGTTAGGTGTGGTAGTATGAGTGTAGGAGATATATTATGGTTATATACTGTAGACGTTCCACAGGTGTGTGTGTGTGTGAGAGAGAGTTAGAGTTAGGTGTGGTAGTATGAGTGTAGGAGATATATTATGGTTATATACTGTAGACGTTCCACAGGTGTGTGTGTGTGTGTGTGTGTGTGAGAGAGGTGAGAGTTAGAGTTAGGTGTGATAGTATGAGTGTAGGAGATATATTATGGTTATATAGACGTTCCACAGGTGTTGTTGGTTGACCCTCACTTTACCTCTTATTTGTTTATAGGTGTGTGTGTGTGTGTGTGTGGTGTAGCGTGAGTGTATGCGTGTGTGACTATTTGTGTGAGGTGTAGCGTGAGTGTATGTGTGACTGTGTGAGAGGTGTAGCGTGAGTGCATGTGTGTGTGTGACTGTAAAGTAGAATGTAGAAACGAGGGGCCATTGTATAGGCTTATCCCTCATTGTGTATGTGTGGTGTTGCGTGAGTGTATGTATGTGTGAGGTGTAGCGTGAGTGTATTTGTGTGTGTGACTATGTGTGAGGTGTAGCGTGAGTGTATGTGTGTGTGTGTGACTGTGTGTGAGGTGTAGCGTGACTGTAGGAGATAATATACCAATATAGACATTCCACCGGTGTTGTTAGCTGCCCTCACTTACACTGTCTTTACTGTGTGTGAGGTGTAGCGTGACTGTAGGAGATAATATACCAATATAGACATTCCACCGGTGTTGTTAGCTGCCCTCACTTACACTGTCTTTACTGTGTGTGAGGTGTAGCGTGACTGTAGGAGATAATATACCAATATAGACATTCCACCGGTGTTGTTAGCTGCCCTCACTTACACTGTCTTTACTGTGTGTGAGGTGTAGCGTGACTGTAGGAGATAATATACCAATATAGACATTCCACCGGTGTTGTTAGCTGCCCTCACTTACACTGTCTTTACTGTGTGTGAGGTTGTAGCGTGACTGTAGGAGATAATATACCAATATAGACATTCCACCGGTGTTGTTAGCTGCCCTCACTTACACTGTCTTTACTTGGTTGTTTGTATGTTTTATAGGGGGTGTTTGTGTATGTTTGGGGGGAGCTAGAGAGAGAGTGTTAGAGGTAGGTGTGGTGTAAATTCCACAGATACGGTATAAATATAGTGTGTGTGCGTGTGTGTGTGTGTGTGTGTGGTAGTGTTAATACATACATATGTTTGGGGGGAAGGGGGGGGGGGGGAGCTAGAGAGAGAGTGTTAGAGGTAGGTGTGGTGTAAATTCCACAGATACGGTATAAATATAGTGTGTGTGCGTGTGTGTGTGTGTGTGTGGTAGTGTTAATACATACATTCATACATAATTTTAAAAACCGAGAACTCCACATGAAGTGCAGTTCCGGTCTCACGTCCTAATGACGGCGTCCACGGAGGACGGAATACAATTAAGTATCACTAAGTAAGTAAGTAAATTTATAACCGGTTTATTTCAAGCAGGCGGCCAATGAGGCTGAAAATACACAGACTCAACCTAGATCTTATCCTAAGAGATCAACAGACTGATCCTGGCTGCTAACGAGAGCGCCCAGATACCCCCGAAAGAGTAGGACGTGGGCAGAAGAGACTGGTCTGTCCAGACCTAGCCTTCACGGCCAGGGAAGTTTTTGAGAGAAACTTCCCCTGCCAGCGCGTGGGGTGTGTGTGTGAGTGAATGTGTGTAGTAGGTGTGGTGGTGTGAGATACATACTGTATGGTAATATAGACGTTCCACAGGTGTTGTTGATAGCCCTGGCTCACACTAGCTGCAGTTGTTTGTTTGCTTAACTGTTTATAGACTGACATCCCCCCCCTCCTCCCTATCTCCTACTTGATTTATTTATTTCCTCTTAACAAATCCATGCACACTCAGACACATACACGCACTCATACACAGTGTAGCATTAGCATTAATTTAATGTGTATTAAAATGCATTTAGAGATTTTGTGTTATGGACATTTTAGAGCCACTATGTGAAACTTTGAATTGATACAATACTATTTTTGCTGACTTTACAACTATTTTACATGACTATTTACCAAATAACCAACACCAACACACCTAAACTTCGTCAGATGCAGAAATCGTCACCCCCTCCCCCCCACACACACACAAAATGTTTTTGAGGCTGCCACCAGGCCAGGCCGGGATTCGAACCCAGGGCCCCACACTTACGAGGCGAACACTCTCACCACCAAGTTAAGAGAAGTACTCCAATTAGACTTGGGTCTCAAGTGATTTTATTCATCCAGTTCTGTTGAAGCTCTCTGCCACAACTGCTGGCATTACATCAAATTATCGTCCAGGTAGCTAAGATTCCGAGCGAGCCACAAGCAAGCGAGGCACATGTCTGAGTGTGTCAATTACAAGGAAGCTCTGAGACGATGGTCACCAGCAGTATTCCTTATTTTTGTCACTTGCCGACTCAACCACTGCAAGGAGGCAGTATGGGAACCACCGCATTCCCAGCCAATATAATTGGGTCACTGGGTCAACCTCATCCCTGATAATTTTCTGAGAGCTATATCCTTAGCAACCGTTGTAGCCAACCAGTTAAGGCAACAACAACAACAACAACAACCAGTTAAGGCAAGCCAGTACAGTATGGGGACTGCCTATATTTACAGCACCTTAACAAAGCCTTTCAGATATCCCTTTACAGCTGTCACCAGTGTGAAACCTCAAATTGGCACCATGTTATTTTTGACAACTTTATAACTACTTGACATAACAGTTAGCCTTTTAGTACACACACACACGTGAGCGGGTGTGTGCACCTATTTATGTGTTGGTGCATTCAAATTATGAGGGTGCTTGTAAGCACCCCTTGGGCAGTCAGTTAGAACCCAACAACAACAGAGGATAGACCTAAACTGCTTTGTCCCTGTGTGTGTGTGTTGAATTGTGTTGAAAAGGTGCATTAGACAAGAAGGTAATCAATAAACTGTGAAGGAAGGAAGCAGACAGGTTTTTAACACCTACTGTCCCAGCGACGTACGTTGGCCGACATTAAAAAAGTCACTGGTCAGTACCAGTGACAGACGACGTTCGTTCAAATATGCGATCCTTGTAACTGCCCGTATCGAGCAGTACCAGCTACCGTGACTTGTAAACACTGCTCTGAGACCTTATCAACAATTCTCAGCCTGGATCCAAGCCTGTGGGAGCTAACTGGACAGTATTCCTCCAACTTTCGGAGTGAGAGGGTGTTCTCTCTTGACTCTGAAGCCATTTTTGCCACATGGCTGGTACTGGAGGTTACATTTACAGTAAAATCCTCTGGTACTGTAGGGGTTAAGTAGCCCAGCCAGCTAGTGTGTATATTATTGTAATACTAAGACAGTTTTTTGTTTATGTGTATAAAGTATACAAAAGGCAACACTGCCTGTAACGAGTGTCTCCCTCAAAGTTGAAAGAGTTACAATATGCACACTTTTGCACTCACTCCCATGCACCCCCCCCACCCCCCCCTCTCTCTCTCTCACCCACAGTATATATCTAGGTCACATACCAATGCCAATTAACCCCTTCAGACTCATATGATGCAGAGGTTGCCAGATTTGCAATAAGAAATAGAGTTCTTTCACTCTTATAATTACCTCTCCAAAATTAGTTTTCTGCCCACAGCTAACTCAAAGACAACTGCAGAGGTTGAAGTAACTAAACTAAAGGTTTCTAAATACCCCTGATGATAACAAAGGTTTTAAAGTATCCCTAATAGGCTCAAAATCGCGTCATATGTCGGAGAGGGTTAACCTGAACCTCAATACGATAGTAATAGCGTCACTTTAATTTTATTCCAGTTAAACTCTAATGAAAAACATAGTGCCAGCAAAATGTAGACCATAGAAAGTTGACGATATAAGCTCTCGTGTGCTACCCTCCTTAACTCTTTCAATGTGGTGCCTTCTATAGGAAAGATTACACCCAAGCAGTAATTTTTCCGCTGTTTCTGCTCAATATACGTTACCCTAGAGCCATATCCGTAGTCCTGAAAGACTTTGAACAAGCTTCAATGAAAACTAATATAATGGAAAAACAAGCACCATGCCACTACCGCCAAGCAATTTTTCCACGCACACCACCACACCCCCGAGAAAGGAAGCTCTAACCACCACACCACCAAGATACGCCAGAGTTGCCTCTATAACGCCCGCGCTCCCTCCAACACCTGGAAAGGACATCATGGTGACCATTGAGAACCACGATGCTAGTAAGAAAAGGAAAGGTGGCAAGGATTGCAAGGCAAGCCAAAACTTGCATACGCACTACACCTCCATGCGCCCTTCTTCCTCCAAGCCGCATCACCACCATGAGAGAGAAATCCGGAGGGGCTACCCCAGCCGCCCCAGGGCCTCCTCCCCGCATAGCTGTCCTTCTTACCCGAAGAAGGGACACCGGGAGAAATGCCAGAGGAGGTAAAACTATGACAGGCAAAGTTAAGATCTACTGTACAACAGTTGGAAAGCTCTTAAAATATACTTCACTGGAAGATAGTTTAAGAGCTGGAAAGATTTGGGCATATACTGGATAAACTATTAAAGCACTGGCAAATAAAGGTTTATTAAGGATTTTTAAATATTGGCTCATCAAGGGAATTCATTATTAGATCACACTGGGGGCAACCTAATATTAGTTCCTCCGCCTCGATTACTAGGAATTACTGTCAATAAAGAATGCTGTTTTGACATGCGCTTTATTGGTAGTAAACCGACCTCTTATGGAACCTTTTAAAAGTTCATTCACTGGTATTTGGCTTTTAAAAGGTAGGGCTCTGCGAGATATCTTAGCTTTAAGCATAACAGCACTTTGCATAACAGTCCTTACGGTACGTGTTCCCAGGCACTGGCATCCCTGAAAGACTCTTATAACGATCAGGACAGTTAAGAGACGTTGTGTAAAACCAACCTTCTTACGTTAGTCCGATGATATGTATACGTATACACTGGTATAACGGAACATAGCATTCAAGACCCAACATCCAAGAGTGCTGGAAGGTTCTGCATCAAAACTCTTATAATGGTCAGAGTAGTTAGAGAGATAGTACAACACTGGCATAACTTCTCTTTATGTTAACTCGATGATATGTATATGTATACACTGGTATATTGAAACATAATCATTTAAGGCCCAACACCCAAGAATTCTCCATTGACTTTCATCCGCTGTCAACCATCCACGTCAGGACCACCACAACAGCCAAGACCCTCGTCGGAATATTACAGAAGTGCCTTTATCATAGAAATACTAAGTGTGACCTCGAAGAAGTACTAGTGAAGTGCCTTATCAAAGGAAGTACTCAGTGTGACATCATAACAGTGCAGTGTCATTCCTTTTGGATATTAATTGTGGATCGTATATCTTATCTGAAAGTATTATTTATTTACATTGAACAATACAGTTTATGTGTGTACTCTGTGTTATATTTATCCTCTATTACCTTTGTGCATGTGTTTATGTGGATTCAACTTCTCCAGTCAAGTAAGAACCCACCTAATTAATCCAATTAACCCCAGCAAAAACCTGGCATAACAAACAAAAAATGTAAAATTCTCCTTATAACAGTCACCATCCCCTCCCTACCTTCTCACACCACCCAGGAAAATAAATCAATACTTTGCATGTTTCGTCGCTGACCAGCCGACTCCTCCCTTTCACTTGCAAGCAAAAATATATGATTTTCTCCTACACTTCCACCCGCGATAACTAGATAATATTTACAGTTACTTATCATATTTTTTGTGTACAAGACAGTATGGATTGTTGAAATGAAGATGAAATGAACCTCATATTCATACCTGGTATATAGCTGTCACAATTACATGCAGTAGTGGTCGTTTTTTTATACTTCTCAGCTTCTAAAAACACCTTTTCATTGTACACACACCCTCGCTCAAGCAATGCATTAAGCACACTGATCTGAGTCATGGTGGCAAGCTTAGAACCTCCTGAAAGCGTCTGGCAACAAGTGGGGCGGGTTGGTGCAACCAACTCGGCTGGTAATACCAATGCGTATATACAGTATACATCAGCCGCAGTGTAGGACATTTTAACAAAGGACGTATATATACGTCGGCTGCAGTGATCGGGTTAAATCTCAGATAATCAGTATAAAAAGAGAATATTAAAAAGAAAAAAAATAATATCAAACATATCAATAACCCTAAGTAAAGGTCAGGGCGGATTAAATAGTTCTTCATGCATGAGTTGCCTCGGCCTTGGTGTTAAACTTCTGTGTATAGTTGCCTTCAGTCCCAAGTTACTCAAATAGCATGACCAATGCCATAATATGGGGGTAACTCGGAACTGAAGGCCAGTGTACGTACTCGTCCACAATGCGTGATGGGTTGGAATAGTAACCCCCATGAGAGGTGTATCAAGATACAGTAATGAAATATGGTTTCTTAAGGTTTTATCAGGGCATAGCATGGTGGGTAAGATGCCTGGCTCTTATTCCTAACATTCTGGGTTCGATTCCCGTGCATGGCTAAAAATATTTGTATATATATTTGAGATATTCCACACACACCCACACACACACGCACACACCTACATATATAATTATATAGTTAGTTAGTTATGTAGAGCAGATTAACCAGACCACTGAGCTCCATACAGATCTCTCATAGGTCTGGCCACCCTGGAGCGGTCCGAGCTGGCACACTCAGGTTACTGGTTCAAACATATATATATATATATATATATATATATATATATATATATATATATATATATATATATATATATATATATATACAGTACATATATATATATTATTTATATATATTCACGTATGTTAGTATGTTTGTATGTGTTAGCCATCCAGGTAAGTCCAGTGGGTGATCCCCGGTCTATTATTACTACACAGGGGAACTTTGACGGATACTCCAAGGTTGGCCACTACCAGGGGGATTCTGTACCTCTCTCTCTCTCTCTCTCTCTCTCTCTCTCTCATATACACATAATCATTCATACACACTCATTTATATATACTATATATATACTGTATATATATATATATATATATATATATATATATATATATATATATATATATATATATATATATATATATATATATATATATATTGTTATGTCGGGTTATAATGTTTATAACTCGTGATATAGTCTGTATAACGATCCAAGTATAGACTGATAGACCTTGATAAAGCTTGACAGGGTCAAATCTAGCACGTTCTTAATCACACATAATAGGTATTCAATTAGGATAATACAGAACTCAATAACAACACAGGTATAGGTACGTAGATGGTGTTTTATTCAAAGAGTTGTCTAGCTGGAGAGCCGTAGACTATCTTTATGTAATGAGTAAATATTGACAAGGTACAAATATAGCTTTGTATACTTGGATGGTTTCTGATTCAATATAAATAATAAATAACAATGCACAGACAATATAATGCTTGTGAATTGATACTCTTAATCAGAGAATGGTATAAACAACTTGTGGTTAATTATAAGGTAATAACATATAGCAACTAAAAGATACAAACATATAATAGCATCAACCCTCAACAAAATAATGGTATAAACAACTTGTGGTTAATTATAAGGTAACAACATATAGCAACTTGTGGTTAATTATAAGGTAACAACATATAGCAACTTGTGGTTAATTATAAGGTAATAACATATAGCAACTTGTGGTTAATTATAAGGTAACAACATATAGCAACTTGTGGTTAATTATAAGGTAACAACATATAGCAACTAAAAGATACAAACATATAATAGCATCAACCCTCAACAAAATAATGGTATAAACAACTTGTGGTTAATTATAAGGTAACAACATATAGCAACTTGTGGTTAATTATAAGGTAACAACATATAGCAACTAAAAGATACAAACATATAATAGCATCAACCCTCAACAAAATAATCAATGGGGGTCGAGTGTCTTCCGTGAAAGAAGTAATGAAGTAAATAAATAATTAATAATCTCAAGAGGAGAGCTGGGAGAAATTGAGGGTGAAACAACACGCAGGTATACGGAGTGAGTCACACGATAAAACAAAGGGTGATCTAGGTGGGTAGGGCCAAGGTTAAGAGATACAACAGGTTGGCGCACGCGCAGCCTGTTGTCGTCAGAAGGTGGGGCGAGAGAAAGAAAGCTAGAAAAACGCTCGCCTGCCAGCCAAAGTGCTGCCACTAGACCAGGGATGTCAAACATGTTAATTAATATTAGTACCGGTATTTTTTTTATACCCGGTATCTTCATTTTGCTTGGTTATTGTTCTATTTTCTTATTCTTATAATATAATTAGCTTGCACAAAGAGGGATAAGGATTACATAAACACGAGGATTTCACACTGATTTTATTAGTTTAGACATTTTAGATTTAGTTTTTCTAGGATCATTAGCATTCATATTTCTGTTTAAAATCCGTATTCTAAAAAACATTCGGCATCTTACAAAAAAAACTAATTACTTCCCATGGTAAAGTCACCATACCAACAATTTCTTTACACAATGATTTTACTGAGTTTTTTCCAGCTTTGAACTCTGTTTTCCCATGAAAACACACACAGATATTTTCCATTAATTTAAGCTGTTCAAAGAATTCCTTTTTGGGTGTCATAAGCATCCCTTCTTTTCTGCATATTTTCCCAATCCAGGTTGTGTCATCCTCTGACACTTTCTGACCTAGAAATTCATGCTGGGGAAACTTGCTGGCAATATATCCACCAATATACCTCAAACCTTCATTTTCATTTTCTTGGGATAAATTTGTACTTGACATACCAACTGGAATTTCAGTATCATAGTCACTGGAGTCGCATGCATTTCCTTCATAACTAGAAAATAATACTGCTGACAACAGGAGTTCATGTTCAAGGTTTTCTGTTGTGTCAGTTGCAGCAGACTGTGATGGTTCTGTTTGAGAAAAAACAGCTTCGGATATGCTTGAATCATTTTGTTTGTTGTCAGTGTTATAATTGTTTCCTACCAACTCTATGTTCTTCCCAAGCAGGTATGATTTGATTCGATACTTAACTTGTACAGGTGATGGATGCTGGTGGTTTGAAGCTCCTATTTGCCTAAGACAAAAAAAAAAATGTTCCAATACATGTTGATTCAACCGATATGTCATTATATAGGAGATGTTATATTTTTCTTTTAGCATCTCATATAAACCGAGCAAAGACTGGCACGATACAATAATTCCTTTTTGAAATTGATACAAGCTACCCCTACCTTTGACTCGCATTGACTTTGTGGTGTTAAGCATTTCATTCAGTAATTTGTTTTGATTGGGTAACTGCAGCCCATATGCCGCTCGTGACAGTTTTTTATCTGTTGGATTTCGGGAATTAAATAAGTCGAACCAAGAATCAACCAATGCAATATAAATACTTGTATTCTTCCAGTCTTTGCTCAGCAGTAATCCCTGTTCTCCAAAATACATTAATGCTTTTGCGGTTTTTTCTGACAGCAATTGCGCCGCAAGGCGAACATTCATGCGCTTCACCCCTCTCACATATATATGAACACAAATGATAGGTTGCTTTTAGGTCCAGTTTACTCATATTTATCAGTTCTCGGACACATTCACTGTTGACATTCTTTTCTTTGTCGTCATCTAACTGAAAACCTGAGTCAAGGAAATTGTTCCTAATTAGTTTGATAAAATGGGGGGCATCTGCAAAAACATAAATATTCCTGTTAGAAGCAGCTGGATTTGTAAAGAATGGTTTGTCTACATTGATACCTAATGTTTTCCATAGCCTCAGGTTTGTTGGTCCTAAGTCACTGACCATAGCAACTACCAAAAATCCAACTGCTTCTACCTTAGAAATAATTTTAAACAGAATGTCCATGGTCATGCTTGTGTCAAAATCATAATATATGAGTTGTTTCCAAGGGCTCGTCAATCCTCTTATCATCGCACATTGTACTCTGTTTTTGGGTGCATAAAGTGTGTCAGTTGCTTTATCATAAGTCCATTCGTGAGCTATAGTTGTCTCATCATATGACAATACACACAGTCGCTCAAAATCTGTCATTGACGTGGATTTGTATTGTAAAACTTTAATAATTGATGACAGTACTCCTGGTTCCACACTAACTTTTGCAATCCATCGATTTAGGGTACTTATGCATGGTAGTGGAAACTTAATCGTTTCCCTTAAATACCTATAGGTTTTTGTGGGGTTGGGTGTGACAGGGATCTGCCTTGTGAGGGCCGATCGGCTTTTTGCAGACTCCCATTTTCTTAGGTTCTTATGTTCATTCATTAGAGAGACGCAGAGTTAGAGGGGATTTGATAGAGGTGTTCAAGTGGGTTAGCGGGATTAATAGAGGGGACATGAAAAATGTACTAAAGCCCAGTGATAGCGAAAGAACTATAAAAAAAAAATTCAAGATAGATACATTTAGTTTCAGAAAAGATATAGGCCAATAGTGGTTTGGTAACAGAGTTGTAGATAGGTGGAATAGGCTACCAAGTGCTATAGTGGGATCAAGAATGATAGAGAGCTTTAAGATAAAATTAGATAGGCATTTGGACGAGATGGGTCTCTGTAACGAGTGCAAGACTAATTTATTCAACCTTTCTATATATGGAAGATATATAATATTATGGATAATTTTGGTCATTCTTCGTTGTACTGACTCCAAATAAACTATATATGTCCATTCTGTAATGAGGACATCAAATTTGAACAGCATAATCTGAACCTGGTATATACCGGTATACACACATACATACAAATAATTACATTCCGTAAAACCAGGTCGCTTCGGACTTGGGTCGTAACTTCGGACATTGGCGATAATAAGTAATTAGCCACTTTTCAAGATGACTTCGGACACCATTTAGAATAAGGATAGCTCTCTTATTATGGGGGATAATTTTAGGAGGCTTCCTGGATTACCGCGCACTATCACCACGCATCACTTTACCTAGTTATATCTCTATAATGTGTTTAAAGTCAAGAGATATCGTTAAAAAAACTCGAAAAATTTCCGAAGTTACACGGTTTTACGGTTCATAGCCTACATACTACACACACACATATACTGTATATATATATATATATATATATATATATATATATATATATACAGTATATATATATATATATATATATATATATATATATATATATATATATATATATATATATATATATATATATATATATATATATATATATATATATATATATAGATAATGCATCCAACAACTTGACAATATAAAGGCATTTTGTTCAGTTAAAATAGAAGAGCTGCACTTTCACAGGGTATTATACAATAGTTATAGCATCACGGTATGAAGTAAAAGAAAACGGAGGATAGTGCTGGCTCGGCTGCTCCTTTGAGAATGAATGGTAAACAGTCGAGTGACCTCCGACCCTTCCTTCCTCGTGACGTCATGCGCGAGCGGGAACGAGTTTGAGTGACCCCATGCTCCAACCTGTTGTATCTCCTAACCTTGTTGTATCTCTTAACCTTGGGTAGGGCGTACCCTAAAGTGACCTTCCGACTTAGGGTAAACAGGTCAGGTCATGAGCGGGACTGCGGTGTTGAGAATTTAAATTATAGACAATGCAACTACGAACTGAGTTTCAAAATTAGTTCAAAATAACTGGTGGCAGAAGATAGAACAATTTAATTTACACAAGATTATGCTCGCAGAGTAATAAACTATGAGTTATTATTTTATATCTTATATTCACTTTAAGCGATCGTATGCAATAATAACAAATCGAGCTTAGGAATTCAGATGTAAACGTAATGAATATGGAGTCAGGAATATGCTGAATAAATCAATACAAAGCAATATAGAGACAGACTAAGTTGAATAAACAAAGCAATATAGAGACAGACTAAGTTGAATAAACAAAGCAATATAGAGACAGACTAAGTTGAATAAACAAAGTTAATCAAGAATGGCTCTGGGAACGCTGGTATAATCGAAAGCGTAACAGTAGAATTAATGATATATTAATAAATAAGAGGAACTGGGCGCATACGACGAAGTTATGCTAAATAATACTTATAGCAGTATTAATAGGAGTTCTGAACGAGTTAACAGAGACTTTAAATTACATACACTAATATACGAAGTGTAAGAAGAATGATGTTGGATTAAGCAATAGAAACTATGCAATGCTGGAATTCCTGAGCATGAAGGATCAAAATTACTTACATCGGTAATCAAATGAACGGTAATACGAGTTCATAAAATAATTACAAAAGTAGTTAGATAACTGAGCTTAAAATGGGAACTTTGGGAAGTGAATTAATTCTCACGGGAATAAGTACATTCATTATGAAAATGAGCGTAGGTTCTAGGTAATAATGTTTACAGAAGGAAATCAATTCACGAAATACACTGCGACTTCAACTCACAAAATACATCACAGAATACATATATATGGAAAATCTGTGAACATGTGGCAAGGTAACTGATTGAACACAATTATACAACATATGCGTAATACTTTTATGGCAAATTAATCAACGAACAGGTTTAGAGTTTAGTCACATATATAACACTGGTTGTATATCAAGTTCTGAAGGATTAACACTTACGAAAAATGAATGATCTTAGGCACAGATCGCAGAATTACTTAACACAACACGGTTCACATATTTTACCTTATTACCTCAACAACAATAACACAATGTAAGATACACAGGTACGGTACACTTAGGGTATTTGGAGGGCAGGGGTCGAGAGTACAAGTCTGGCCAACGTTGATCGTGGGTCCGTGGAGCAGCACTTTAGGGGTGTAAGGCGTCACTCGAGCAGTAGTCCAGGGTCCAGACTTCAGGTAGGCAGGGCGTCCACAGGTAGGACTTCAGGAATACCGCAGGCAGGTACTCTCCGGGTGGGTAGGGGCAGGCTAGTGCAAGCCAACACTCGAATTCGCTACTCTGAGCCGTGAGATTTTAGAATAGTATTGTTGCGTGGTTGCATACTCCTCTCTAATTTTCTAGAGGCAATATGCGGCATTATATTTGACTCGTTTGTCAGGCCTCGAAGTCACAAGGTTATGGGGAAAATGGTTGTGCGGTTATTGTGAGGTAAATACTTAGCTTAGACTTGGAAGTTTGGTATTGACATAATGGTATACTTCCAAGGTATAATAGTACATAGTTAATGATAGTTTACTTAGCTTAATGATCGAGAAATCTCTCGTAAACTTGGATAGGTCTTTATTCCTAGTTCAACATGAATATTCTTATATCTTTCTGGGTAGATATAGTTACCTGGAGGTTCTTGTATCTGCGTTTCCGTCGTCTTCCAGGTTGTCTTTTATTTCCATTTATGTATGTAGGCCTCGGGGTGTTCATGTTGCATTAGCATAAACATATTCTCGATGTAATGCAAATCTGGATAAATGGAAGATGCTGGGTGCTGGATCGTCGACTTCATTCGAAAAGCGGGAGGTGATTGGTTGACACAGGTGGGCGGTGATTGGTTGAGGTTTCCCATTCTCGAGGTGTGCGGTTGATGATTCAGAGCATGTGGTAAATTGGCTGACTGATATATTCTGGCTGGGTTAATCAGGGGTGACTCATCTACTTTGCTTGACCTTTCCTGCTGCTTCTTGTTCTTCTTCTTATGCTGTGGTAGGCGAAGACTGGCTATCCTGCACTTTGTTCCTTCCGGGTTTGCTTTGAAGCCCGTCATTTCATATATATATATATATACACAGTATATATATATATATATATATATATATATATATATATATATATATATATATACATATATATATACTGTATATATATATATATATATATATATATACGGTATATATACTGTATATATATATATATATATATATATATATATATATATATATATATATATATATATTGGAAGAATGGGTGGTATGGAAACATAGGGTAAGGGCTAGGATTTTATTTTGATAACGTTTCGGCTTCACAGAGCCTTCGTCAGAACTGAAAAATATAAGGGCATTCTGCGGTTATATATACAAGTGTCGTTCATCGTACTTTGGCGAGACAGGACGAGATTAAAGAAAAGAATCACCGAACACAAAAATGACATAAAACGGCACAGTAATTCAAATGCACTCGTGGTCCATGTAGAAGAACACAACCATCTACCAAATTGGAATGAAGCAACAACCATACACAAGGGATTATCAAAAAGCCTAAGGAAAGCACTCGAAGCAGCTCATATCGACACAACCAAATCTATCAACAACAGGGGAGGCTTCATCAATTGGTCAACTCTAGCAGCGAACATTGCAATACGAGACTGGAACGAAAAGGAAAATAAAAAACGGACGACGAATATTGGAACGTCGAGACGCCCAGCTGGATGAACGACACTTGTATATATAACCGCAGAATGCCCTTATATTTTTCAGTTCTGACGAAGACTCTGTGAAGCCGAAACGTTATAAAAAAAAAAAAAATCCTAGCCCTTACCCTATGTTTCCATACCACCCATTCTTCCAACATTGTCACAATGGATAACACACACATATATATATACTGTGTATATATATATATATATATATATATATATATATATATATATATATATATATATATATATATATGCACTGTATATATATATATACACTGTATATATATATACAGTATATAATTTATTTTAAGTAGGCTCACATAGGGCTAGGGCAAATGGGTTGTAATATTTCCACATCTATTCTCTAGCTGACTCTTCCCTAATGGTAGAAATATTAGTCGATTACTTTAGTCGTTTCTCTCTTAATTATAGAGGTTAGTGGTCAAATTGTCTGGTCTAATTATAATGAATAAACTATATACTACACTTCTCCGCCTGAGGGCATTGTAAAACATAGGAAACTATGCACAGCAGTTGGGTATATTGATAGTGATATACTTGTTTATCCTAATATTAAAAGGGCATATTATTGCCAATATACATAATTGATAAAGGTATTTTGATATGGACACTTTACATACTCTTTTCATACCTATCTATTTTAGAGTGTGTCTGAGAGAAACAAGTGTCAATGTTTCTAATAATCTACCCATTTATTGGTGTATGGATGGTAATACACCCATCTAATACAAGCCAGTATACCCAATAAGATAATCTTCAAGGACACTACATCCGCCCTATTAGAAACAATTTATTAGTGAAAATAGGGACCAATAGACTCGCCATATTTTTCTCATTATAGTCCACATGGAGGAATTTCGTTATCGACACTTGAAAAAACCCGATTACACCGAAAAATAACACCAACATAATAAGTCCCGACCGTAAGCAAAGCATTGCGTCCAATGAATCCTTCGACTTGACTCCTCTTCTTCTTGTTTTGAATGATGCGGTGGGTGTGATTCACCCAATAAATGGCGTGAACGTTACTCACAAAAACGAAATACCGGCAACCTGTTTTTGCCCCCTTACAGATCTACATATATGAGGATGACAATAAATCAAGGGGGCGTGAGGCGGGGCAACGTCCCCCCCCCCCCCCCCTCAACCCATCGTGTATCCAATTCACCCCACAATTTCCCTTACCTACTATAAAAGCGAGATTCACCCAATAAACGGCGTAATTTGACACTGTATCTTCAGATTGATAGATAATGGGTAAGTTTATGCAAATCCTCCACTCAAACCATGCAAAACAACTATGAAACACTATATTCCTTGAAGAAAAAAACAAAAAACATGGTAAATAAGGCCGATGTAGTCTTGTTGAACGTTACCCCCAATAATTCTAGATACCTTTTTCATACCCTTATTATACCCTTGATATTTTACAGTGTAGGGTTTGGCCATTATTCTAGGAGTGATCAAGCGCTTCACACAGTACGCTTGAATAGTTTTGGCAGAATTGCGACACCTGCCAAAATGTATATCAAAGCATTTCCATAAATGTCAATATATTCCCTCATTTGCCCTCACTGTATTAGAGGACACATTTGCCCTCACTGTATTAGAGGACACATTTGCCCTCACTGTATTAGAGGACACATTTGCCCTCACTGTATTAGAGGACACATTTGCCCTCACTGTATTAGAGGACACATTTGCCCTCACTGTATTAGAGGACACATTTGCCCTCACTGTATTAGAGGACACATTTGCCCTCACTGTATTAGAGGACACATTTCCTCTATTTATTCTGGTTATCATTAGACGATTAATCAATTAGCTAAGGATAATTATAAGTCATAGGGTTAATTTATATACTGTATACTTTACCCTGTTGATTCGTTAAGAGCCTTTCAAAGCTGAGTAAAATCGTCAACTGTTATATTATATATGCATCCTAATACTGAAAGGTTTAAACTTAAGCCACTCTTTCGTAATCAAGCTATCCTCACAGACCTCTCCTAACTGTGTATAATGGTCTACACTGTCAAAAGTTACAGGTATGCAAAGAGTAAATAGAGTGTCCATAACCATCGACCCATTAAAAGGTATATTGTTGGTGATAAACCCATCTTTTACAATGATAGAAAGGTACATCACAATCAATATACACAATGAGTATATATATATTTTGTATACACTTGATTTGGTACAGTGTAATGATAAAAAGATTAATTTGAATGTACACCTCCGTAATCAAGCCATACATACAGATCTCGCTAAACCCCTTCAGCACAATGACGTATTTTTACCTTTGATATTTGTTAAATTTAGATGATTTTATGCAGTTTAACCCTTCCAGCCCGGGTGTCCTTTTATAAGGATACCGCGGCAGATGGGCCGGACCCCGGGTGTCCTTTTAAAAGTCCTATGCTTGAAAGCGTGTTTTAAAATTCGCGCGGCCAAATTTTACTTTGCAGGGGCGATCGCAGCGCCACCAAGCCTCAACTACTACCGTTATCAGTTCCTACGCGGCCGCCATAGCGAGTTATAGTGAAATCATTAATTCCGACGCGTCTGATTCTGTGCAACCTCCCGCGCGCCCCACTGATACCCCGCTTGCAACTTCGACGCCTGTTCCAACCGAGAAGAAAGCTCAACGAAAGAAAGTTAAACGTTTGTTGAGTGAAAGTGCTATACAGCGAGAACTTTTTAACGTTGAACATGAACTGAGCAGTGGCGAAAGCTTGGTGGACAAACAAAAATTTATTACAAGTGGAAGCGAAGTTGATGATTTCATTGGCTTTGGAGAGGACGACAATGTAGATGTATTTGAGGGGGGAGACAGTAGTGATGATCCTGATGTGGAAGTGGTTCAGGAAGGTGCTATTGAACTTCCAAGTGTGCTAGACCCAACCCCTTCGCCAAGTTTCGTAGGCCAGTCTAGGCCTAGGCCTAGCCCTAGCCCAGGACCTTCCCCTTTGCCTGCCCGTATGCCCTTGAAAGTGGGCAAATATTTTTATAAACAATCATTGGTGAAAAGTGCAGCTAAAAAAGCACGCAGGGCAGCAGCAGAAAAGGCTAGGTAAGCGGAAGACAGTGATAGTGACACCGACCCGGGTCTAGCAACCACCCGCATTCCTTTGTCCCGACGCCTTGACCCAGGACGCCGCGTGGGTCACCCACAGCCCTCGGCTTCATCTCTCCCTCACGATGACCAAAGGGCCTCTACAAGTGGTACTAGTGGGGTGGCATTGTCCTCCCACAGTGTGCCACCACAGGCCCCGCATCGTAGGGCATTATTTGCATCGCCGCAAAAGGAGCCCAACTCCCGAGGCTGAGGCTCCCATTGTTCAACCTCCCGCAGCCTCCCGCGCCCCACGCTGCCGACGCCCGTTCACTTCTTCACCCGAGTTGTCTCCTGAAGAGGATGCTGACAACCCCAACGTTGCCCCAGATGACCTGACGTCGCCTGAGGAGGAAGAGGAAGAGGAAGAGGAAGTCCCGACAAGACGAGTTAGAGGGCGAGGTCGTGGACGTGGTCAGCCTGCCGACGCCGATGCCCCTGGGCCTGGGCGTGGGCGTGGGCGTGCAGGGCGTCCGCGTGGCCAAGGGCGTGTGCCTGCTGCAGCTGAACGTGCTCGAGCATCAGCATCCAACCTGTTTGTGTGGACAGATGGGGCGGATTTTGAGCCAGATTGTCCTGCCTTTGATGAGGTACAGATGGGTTCCGGGGTGTCACCAACATATCCCTGTGGCCCAGATGCTACCCCCAGTGAACTTTTCTGTGGCTTCTATGACAATGAAGTCATGGAATACCTCGTCAAAGAGACAAATAACCACCATGCTATCTGTGCCAACTTTCTTGGGAGGAAGACCAGAGCTGTCACTGTGGCAGAACTATATGTGTTCTTTGCACTCACAATGCTGATGATACATATAAAGAAGCACGTTCTGGCCGACTACTGGATCACTGGCGACCTCATAACGACTCCAGCATTTGGCAAGTACATGTCCAGGGATAGGTACTTCGACATCCTCTCCTATATCCACCTGACAAACATGGCAGTCCACCTTCCCGATGCACTATGGAAGATCAGGAAGCTGTATGACATGATACGTCATCGCTTTTCCACCTACCTGATTCCATTCCAGAAGATGTGCCTGGATGAGTCTCTAGTCCTGTTCCGTGGAAGGCTGTATTTCAGGCAGTATATCCCGTCTAAGAGACACCGCTTCGGCATCAAGCTCTTCGTCCTCTGCGACTGCAAGACGGGATATGTGCTGGACTTAATAGTCTACAGCGGCAGTGGTGGCGAAATTCAGACTGACCCCCTCATTGGTTTTGGCGGCGCTGTAGTAAAGAAGATGATGGAGAGGTACTTCTATCAAAACCGCAAGACCGGAACTGTCGGCACAGTCAAGGCCAAGAGGAAGGGCATGCCAGCCTACCTAACGAAGACCAAGAAGACGGACATCTTCCATAAGAAGAGTGGCCCCATCCTCTCCATCCACTGGCATGACCAGTGGAAGGTCAACCTCCTCACCACATGCCACAAGGCCGAGATGGTCGCCACAGGGAAGGTGGACCGAAGAACCAAAAACCCCGTCCAGAAACCAGCTGCTGTCCTGGACTACAACATAAATATGCGCCTCGTCGACAAGTCCGACATGCAGATGGGCTTCATCGACTGCCTGCGAACATCTTGCAGGTGGTACAAGAAGTTTATCCTGCATACGGTAGATATGTCGGTCCTCAATGCCTACAATATCTACCGTCTGAGGACTCCAGGAGCCCCGAAGTACAAGTCCCTGCGGAAGTTCCACAAGCAGGTGATACTTGAGCTCCTGGCTAAACATGCGGGTACACCAGGGAGGCCACTACAAGGACCAGGCCAGCTGGACAGAATGGGGTGTGCTGAATTTTTCAGGAAGCACCAGCTCCACGCCCTTCCTTTCCAGGGTCCAAATACTAGAGCCAGAATGCAGAAGAGGTGCCATGTGTGCAGCCACACAACTAGAAGACCCCACAAACCAACAAAAACCACATGGGAATGCCTCGAGTGTCAAGTGGGACTGTGTGCTGGCACCTGCTTCAATGACTTCCACACTCTAATAAACTTTTGAAGTGAAAGTGACAACAGTGAAAGTGACACTCAAATGTAGGATAAGAATTATAATATAAGTAAGTACAAGTGAAAAGGACACACATAAGTAATAATAAGTGCCTTCATAACAATATGAACAAGTGAAAGTGACACTATATATATTATTAGCTTACCTAACAATACATAATTGAAAATGACACTATCAATTTCCATAGTCCAGTATAAATAATAATAACTACTATAATATTAACAATAAAACTAATTATAGGGCCTAAGTGACAGAGACACAAATAACTTCATAAAAATAACTTTATTGAGTGAAAATAACATAATAACCATAATAAATGGCATAATAAACAATAAAACACTATAAAATCGCTTCCCGGCATAATTGCGGGTGGAGCGACGAGTGCAACTGGGCGTCGTAGCCGGGGCCGCGGTTGAGTGTTCGGGCGCGCCGAGGTAAATATGCGGAAAAAGTTACCTCCACTTACATCGCCATAACTCCGGAACCAGTTGAGCTAGAGATCTCTACTCTACGCCATTCTACGCGGCAAGGTAAGGCGCACATTTTGACATATGTTTGATTAATGTAGGTGGTATATTAAGCGAGATTAGCCTTAGTTGACTTGTTGTTTTTCAGCCAGATCGCCCGGGTACGAGCTCCGTCCTTTTGTAAGGCAGCCCGGGTCGGAAGGGTTAAGAAGGACATTGATCAACCCTCTTATTTAATGTAATATACAATACATAAAAATTCAAAACAGTTTAATTATGAAATAGACTGTTGGCTTATATGAGAGGGAGTGTGGTGCTGATACTCTATAAGAGGACCTTGATATCAATAAGGGAGCCCACCTCGATTTTTTTCTCTATCTCTCCCTCTCTCTTTGGCTGGTATCCATTCGGCCCCATTCAGCCTACTGTTTTAAGACGTTTACCCCCATTCAGGTGTCAATATTTTCCTGGCGAGCGGTAGCGAGCCAGCATATATATATTTTTGTTTTGACAGCAAGCTAAATTTGTACATTTTTCGACAGAAAAATTTCTCCGGCGAAGCCGGATTTCTTCATACAATGCTGGCTCGCTATCGCTCGCCAGGAAGATATCGACACCTGGATGGGGATAAATGTCTTAAAACAGTTGGCTGAATAGGGCCGAATGGATACAAGCCAGGGAAAGAGAGAAAAGGAGAGAAAGATAAAAAAACAAACGGTGACCCCCCTTATGGCAAACTCTTTCGTCTCTGTCTATCCTCTAATGTCTTCCCTTCATGCTGGAAGTTTGCTCCCATTCAACCTGTCCCAAAGAAGGGTGACCGCTCTCAACCCTCCAACTATCGTCCAATTGCTCTCATCTCTTGTCTTTCTAAAGTTTTTGAAACTATTCTTGCTTCCAAATTTCTTAAGCATTTCTCTTCTCATAATCTGCTCTCAGATCGCCAGTATGGCTTCCTTAAGGGTCGCTCTACTGGTGATCTTCTTTCATATCTTACTAACTCTTGGTCATCCACCTTTCGGGACTTCGGTGAGACTTTTTCTATTGCACTAGACTTATCGAAAGCCTTCGATAGAGTGGCACAAATCTATAATTTCTAAACTACCCTCCTTCGGTTTCTATCTCTCCATCTGTGCCTTTGTCTCTAATTTCCTTTCCGGCCGTTCCATAGCTGCGGTTGTGGAAGGCCATTGTTCACTTCCTCACCCTATAAACTCCGGTGTTCCTCAGGGCTCTGTCCTATCTCCTATTCTCTTTCTAATTTTTATAAATGATCTCCTCAACTGTACCTCAATTCCCATCCATTCATACGCAGACGACTCAACCTTACACTACTCCATTAGTTTTTCAGAACGCCCCAGCCAGCAATCCCTCAACGACAAACGTAATGAAGCCATAGAACTCTTAAATTCTGATCTAAATACTATCTCCAATTGGGGCAGAGAAAACCTTGTTACCTTTAATGCTTCCAAAACCCAATTTCTCCATCTATCTACCTGTAAGGAACTCCCAGCGGACTATCCCTTATTCTTCAACAATACAAAAATCAATCCTTCATCTTCTCTCATATTCTTGGTGTCTCTTTTTCTTCTGCTCTCAGTTGGAAGGACCATATTACCAGTCTTGCTAAGGCAGCCTCCCAGAAGCTGGGTGTGCTCAACCGCCTTAGGGGGTTCTTTTCCCCTGCACAGCTTCTTGCTCTGTACAGGGGCATAGTGTGTCCTTGTATTGAGTATTGTTCACATGTGTGGGGAGGTTCCTCTCACACCGCTCTCCTAGACAAAGTTGAAAGGAAGGCCTTTCGTATCATTAACTCCCGTCCACTCACCAACTCTCTGCAATCTCTCTCTCTCCGCCGCAATGTTGCATCTCTCTCGCTATTCTATCGCTACTATAATAATCAGTGTTCCTCAGAGCTTTCCCAGTGTATACCACCTCCTTTACGTAGGGCATGTGATACCCGTCTTGCAACTCAATCCCACCCCTACTCTGTGCAACTCTCCAATCCGAGAGTGAAACGTTACTCTCAAACTTTCTTCTACTCAACAGCTGAGCTCTGGAACTCTCTCCCAGAATCAGTCTTTCCCTCTTCCTGTGACTTAAATTGCTTCAAACTCCTTGTGTCCAGGCATTTTGTCTCGAACGTCCCTTGATTTTGGCCCTGTCACTCTTTCAACTATGGGGGAGGCACTCGTTATAGGCAGTTCTGCCTTTTGCCTCCCTCAATCACATAGGAAAAAAAAAAAAAAAAAAAAAAAAAAAAAAAAAGCAAGAGTAATTTGGGTACAGCGGCATGTGGACAGTCAAGGTCCATGTATGTTTTATGGATATTAATGGTATTTATGGTAAAACAGTTTTTAAATAATAATATCATGTTCTAATATTATTTGTATAAGGGCTGCATTATACAGTACATTGTTTTTATTCAACTATATTCTGTGATTCTGTTTTCATTATTTTGTCATATATAAACCAACCTCGGTAGTTACCAGTACATTAATTTCTTCAGTTTTTATTTCTAACAGTTTCCATTACTTTCACATTTACGTTAGTATTATTAATATTGTTTATCAATTTGAATTAATTGTATAACTTGAAAACAATAATATTAAAGCTGAGTCTAGACGATTATGCTCCCTGTCTAACATCACACACTGACAATCTCTGTACTAACTAACAATAAACTAACCTACCACCGAACACAAAACGGCTGTATTAAACTTAGATCAAGGACATTTGGGTATATAAAGGATTAACACTAGGACCTCCATAGATGTTGTACACCAGAATAAGGTAAACAAAAATACAAATCCGTTCGTGGTTGTATTGTAATCCGGAAAAACAACAATGAAATAAAGCAATATATACGATTTTACTCCCTCCAAACCTCAATCACACACACACACTAAAGCTGCGTTTTCTGTTACCCCAAAGTCTGATAATTTTTTTTTTTTTAACCCACTCTCATTATAGGGGGGTGGCACAAAATGAACAAGGGGCGATCCAGACTTTTAAATATATACATTATAGGGACAACCTTTCCTGACTATTTTTAAAAATGAAAGTAAATATGCATTGCAGAATAATTACTACAAAGCAAATAAAGACAAAATAAAAGCGAAATAGCGTAATATACCAAATATAATGAGGTATGTCAGGGACTGGAATAATCGACAACAGAACATATCGGCAATAAATTTGAATATATACAATTTAAGATGTGTTGACATTACATATTAGGTGAAATTATACAACATATTTATTTGTTTAATAGTAGAGCAAGAAATATTCGCATACATAGACATTTCAATAATTCTGAGGAGTGACAGATTAATTACCGTGACGAACACTGATTTTCTGAACTTTACTCTTGGTCAAGGTCACGAGGCTAGATTCCCCACCCACCCACCCACCCCTTGATATCTCTACGTTCCTACTGGCCCTCACGCAGCCGTGGTGCTTTGCGCGGTCGAACCTTTATTTCACAAATGTTATGATATTTATATATATGCGTGTACTGTTACTTAGTAATATTGTATTGTGTAGCCTAATCAACCCAAATGATATAAATTTAAGTAAGAATACACTGAAATATAATCGTGATTAGGCGCGAATGGAGTGGCACCGTGGCTGCGGCCATGTCCTCCAATGTGTATAAACAACAGGCTTTACATATCAAGATCAATATTTGATCCATCATTTCGATATTATTTTGATCTAGTTGAATTTGTAAACAATTGTGATGACTATTCCTATAATATAATCGCTTACTTTGAGGTATTATATATAATAACTCCGGTAGGTTATCGGCCTTCTATAGGATTATGACGCTTCTTTCGGATATTCTGAGGATATAGCTAGGTACATTTATAATTATCACATCCAAATCGATTATTTGTATATGGATATATACACAAAGTCTTAAAACTGTTATCAAGTTCCGAAAGTCTGAATCGGGTTGAGTTTAGACCCTGTGGAAGAGCAGGGTTGAGTTGGCTTGATATTGGACACCCTTTTATGGCATTTGGGTGTGAAATACGACACCATTTCCAGTCTATCGGAGATAATGATGGTAAAGGAAAATGCGGCTTAACTCTCCATCCTTCTACATCATTAAGGGAGCCCACCTCTTTTGTTCTCTTTCTCTCCCTCTCTCTTTGGCTTGTATCCATCCGGCCTCATTCAGCCTACTGTTTTAAGACGTTTACCCCCATCCAGGTGTCAATATTTTCCTGGCGAGCGGTAGCGAGCCAGCATATATATAGTTTTGTGTTGATAGCAAGCTAAATTTGTAAATTTTTCGATAGACAAATTTCTCCGGCGAAGCCGGATTTCTCCATACAATGCTGGCTCGCTATCGCTCGCCAGGAAGAGATCGGCACCTGAATGGGGATAAACATCTTAAAACAGTTGGCTGAATGGGGCCGAATGGATACAAGTCAGGGAAAGAGGGAAAGGGAGAGAAAGATACAAGTCAGCCGGTGACCCCCCTTAACAACAGCTACAACAACAACAACAACTCAATACTCACATCTCCGTTCATGGTTGTACTGTGATCCGGAATAATAACAATGGGAACAAATGTTAGTGTAAACGCTTGTATCCCCCCTCCACTCACTCACTAGCACACACTAACACTACCCAGCCTTGTCACACACTAACCGACCACGAACATACTTCCTGTCACTCACTATCTCGCTCTCTCTCTCTCTCTCTCTCTTGCTTGTACAGTCGCGGGAGAAAGATGTTCGTGTGTCTGTATTATTACCTTTGGTCAGTCATCTACACTCTGTATTATTCAACGTTCGCTGTAAGAACGCTAAGGTATGAACAGGGATAGAAGATCATTGGGTATATTGATAGTGATTTACCTTTTTAACTGGTATAAGATGGGTTTGTTATCACCAATATACCTTTACATGGGTAGATTATTATGGACACCTAATATACCTTTTTCATTCCCATAATTTTTTAGAGTGTAGATAAAATAATACGTTGATGTTATTGAACGTTTTGAACGTCACTGTGCACAAGTTGTCAAATAGGTGGAGCTGCCTTTATACCGGTCCGATCTCTGTTTTCTAAACTTTATGTATATTTAATGGTATGTACAGTCGTGGACAGATTAAGTTACTAACCCACCTGTGATTTTCATTAGGCAGGTATTCCATATTGAAGCTACCAATGTATAATATTTGGTGAAGAATTAATGCAATTATCAATTTGTAAATGCATGCAAAAGAAAGTTTTTCCCAAACTGATTATAAGAGTTTTAACTGCATATTGAAAATCATAGGGTGGTTGAGAGCATACGTCCACAACTGTACGGTTGATGGGGATATGATAAATGGTTGTGGAATTATGAGAACAAATTATCTGGAATATAATAACTAGACTATCGGCAATAATCATTGTAAGTAGCGGTGTGTGAAGCTTTATGTTTGGGGTTACTGATACGGAGTAGGAATGGTGATGGCTTCCGCATTGCTTCACACAAACCCTTAACTAAAACCAAACATAACCCTATGTTAAAAACCTAAGAGTGTGCAGTTGAAAAATAGGGGAGGGTAGCGTTGTAAACAAATTAGTGTTAATACTTAATCGGACTCAAGGTATATGGGAGCTCAACGACAAAACACACACACACACAAACACAACCATGAAATATCAAACAACAGTTTCGAATGGTAGTTTGATGATAAAAGTATTGATAATTGAAGTGCAAGAAGGTATAATTATGTAGTATCCTGTCAAAAATTGAAAGGTTTACATAAGGTACATATGATGATTGGGTATTTTGATAATGATATATCTTTCTATCATTATATTAAACGGCTATATTACTGCCAATATACCTAATTGATAAAGGTATATTATTGTGGACACTATATACCTTTTTCATACACATAGTCTCCAGAGTTTAAGCTGTGTTATGTTAGGAGTAGTGTTGATTATTGATGTTAGAGAAGGTAGGTGTTAGGTTGTGTTAGAGAAGGAAGGTGTTAGGTTGTGTTGTGTTAGGAGTAGTGTTGATTATTGATGTTAGAGAAGGTAGGTGTTAGGTTGTGTTGTGAGTAGTGTTGATTATTGATGTTAGAGAAGGTAGGTGTTAGGTTGTGTTAGAGAAGGAAGGTGTTAGGTTGTGTTGTGTTAGGAGTAGTGTTGATTATTGATGTTAGAGAAGGAAGGTGTTAGGTTGTGTTAGAGAAGGTAGGTGTTAGGTTGTGTTAGAGAAGGTAGGTGTTAGGTTGTGTTGTGAGTAGTGTTGATTATTGATGTTAGAGAAGGTAGGTGTTAGGTTGTGTTAGAGAAGGAAGGTGTTAGGTTGTGTTGTGTTAGGAGTAGTGTTGATTATTGATGTTAGAGAAGGAAGGTGTTAGGTTGTGTTGTGAGTAGTGTTGATTATTGATGTTAGAAGGTAGGTGTTAGGTGTGTTAGAGAAGGAAGGTGTTAGGTTGTGTTGTGTTAGGAGTAGTGTTGATTATTGATGTTAGAGAAGGAAGGTGTTAGGTTGTGTTGTGAGTAGTGTTGATTATTGATGTTAGAGAAGGTAGGTGTTAGGTTGTGTTATGTTAGGAGTAGTGTTGATTATTGATGTTAGAGAAGGTAGGTGTTAGGTTGTGTTATGTTTGGAGTAGTGTTGATTATTGATGTTAGAGAAAGTAGGTGTTAGGTTGTGTTATGTTAGGAGTAGTGTTAATTGGTTAGAGAAGGTAGTGTTAGGTTGTGTTGTGTTAGGAGTGTGTGATTATTGGTTAGAGAAGGTAGGTGTTAGGTTGTTAGAGGAGGTAGGTGTTAGGTTGTGTTGGGTAGGAGTAGTGTTGATGATGTAGAGAAGGTAGGTGTTAGGTTGTGTTAGAGAAGGTAGGTGTTAGGTTGTGTTGTGTTAGGAATAGTGTTGATTATTGTGTTAGAGAAGGTAGGTGTTAGGTTGTGTTGTGTTAGAAATAGTGTGATTATTGATGTTAGAGAAGGTAGGTGTTAGGTTGTGTTAGAGAGGTAGGTGTTAGGTTGTGTTGTCTTAGGAATAGTGTTGATTATTGATGTTAGAGAAGGTAGGTGTTAGTTTGTGTTAGAGAAGGTAGGTTAGGTTGTGTTGGGGTAGAGTAGTGTTGATTATTGATGTTAGAGAAGGAGGTGTTAGGTTGTTATGTTCGGAGTAGTGTTGATTATTGATGTTACAGAAGGTAGATGTTAGTTTGTGTTAGAGAAGGTAGGTGTTAGGTTGTGTTGGGGTAGAGTAGTGTTGATTATTGATGTTAGAGAAGGTAGGTGTTAGGTTGTGTTAGAGGAGGTAGGTGTTAGGTTGTGTTGGTAGGAGTAGTGTTGATTATGATGTTAGAGAAGGTAGGTGTTAGGTTGTGTTAGAGAAGGTAGGTGTTAGGTTGTGTTGTGTTAGGAATAGTGTTGATTATTGATGTTAGAGAAGGTAGGTGTTAGGTTGTGTTGTGTTAGAAATAGTGTTGATTATTGATGTTAGAGAAGGTAGGTGTTAGGTTGTGTTAGAGAAGGTAGGTGTTAGGTTGTGTTGTCTTAGGAATAGTGTTGATTATTGATGTTAGAGAAGGTAGGTGTTAGTTTGTGTTAGAGAAGGTAGGTGTTAGGTTGTGTTGGGTTAGGAGTAGTGTTGATTATTGATGTTAGAGAAGGTGTTAGGTTGTGTTATGTTAGGAGTAGTGTTGATTATTGATGTTACAGAAGGTAGATGTTAGTTTGTGTTAGAGAAGGTAGGTGTTAGGTTGTGTTGGGGTAGGAGTAGTGTTGATTATTGATGTTAGAGAAGGTAGGTGTTAGGTTGTGTTGGGGTAGGAGTAGTGTTGATTATTGATGTTAGAGAAGGTAGGTGTTAGGTTGTGTTATGTTAGGAGTAGTGTTGATTATTGATGTTACAGAAGGTAGATGTTAGTTTGTGTTAGAGAAGGTAGGTGTTAGGTTGTGTTGGGGTAGGAGTAGTGTTGATTATTGATGTTAGAGAAGGTAGGTGTTAGGTTGTGTTATGTTTGGAGTAGTGTTAATTATTGATGTTAGAGAAGGTAGGTGTTAGGTTGTGTTGTGTTAGGAGTAGTGTTGATTATTGATGTTAGAGAAGGTAGGTGTTAGGTTGTGTTAGAGGAGGTAGGTGTTAGGTTGTGTTGGGGTAGGAGTAGTGTTGATTATTGATGTTAGAGAAGGTAGGTGTTAGGTTGTGTTGTGAGTAGTGTTGATTATTGATGTTAGAGAAGGTAGATGTTAGTTGTGTTAGAGAAGGTAGGTGTTAGGTTGTGTTGGGGTAGGAGTAGTGTTGATTATTGATGTTAGAGAAGGTAGGTGTTAGGTTGTGTTATGTTAGGAGTAGTGTTGATTATTGATGTTAGAAGGTAGGTGTTAGTTTGTGTTAAGGTAGGTGTTAGGTTGTGTGGGGTAGGAGTAGTGTTGATTATTGATGTTAGAGAAAGTAGGTGTTAGGTTGTGTTATGTTAGGAGTAGTGTTAATTATTGATGTTAGAGAAGGTAGGTGTTAGGTTGTGTTGTGTTAGGAGTAGTGTTGATTATTGATGTTAGAGAAGGTAGGTGTTAGGTTGTGTTAGAGGAGGTAGGTGTTAGGTTGTGTTGGGGTAGGAGTAGTGTTGATTATTGATGTTAGAGAAGGTAGGTGTTAGGTTGTGTTAGAGAAGGTAGGTGTTAGGTTGTGTTGTGTTAGGAATAGTGTTGATTATTGATGTTAGAGAAGGTAGGTGTTAGGTTGTGTTAGAGAAGGTAGGTGTTAGGTTGTGTTAGAGAAGGTAGGTGTTAGGTTGTGTTGTCTTAGGAATAGTGTTGATTATTGATGTTAGAGAAGGTAGGTGTTAGTTTGTGTTAGAGAAGGTAGGTGTTAGGTTGTGTTGGGGTAGGAGTAGTGTTGATTATTGATGTTAGAGAAGGTAGGTGTTAGGTTGTGTTATGTTAGGAGTAGTGTTGATTATTGATGTTACAGAAGGTAGATGTTAGTTTGTGTTAGAGAAGGTAGGTGTTAGGTTGTGTTGGGGTAGGAGTAGTGTTGATTATTGATGTTAGAGAAGGTAGGTGTTAGGTTGTGTTAGAGGAGGTAGGTGTTAGGTTGTGTTGGGGTAGGAGTAGTGTTGATTATTGATGTTAGAGAAGGTAGGTGTTAGGTTGTGTTAGAGAAGGTAGGTGTTAGGTTGTGTTGTGTTAGGAATAGTGTTGATTATTGATGTTAGAGAAGGTAGGTGTTAGGTTGTGTTGTGTTAGAAATAGTGTTGATTATTGATGTTAGAGAAGGTAGGTGTTAGGTTGTGTTAGAGAAGGTAGGTGTTAGGTTGTGTTGTCTTAGGAATAGTGTTGATTATTGATGTTAGAGAAGGTAGGTGTTAGTTTGTGTTAGAGAAGGTAGGTGTTAGGTTGTGTTGGGGTAGGAGTAGTGTTGATTATTGATGTTAGAGAAGGTAGGTGTTAGGTTGTGTTATGTTAGGAGTAGTGTTGATTATTGATGTTACAGAAGGTAGATGTTAGTTTGTGTTAGAGAAGGTAGGTGTTAGGTTGTGTTGGGGTAGGAGTAGTGTTGATTATTGATGTTAGAGAAGGTAGGTGTTAGGTTGTGTTGGGGTAGGAGTAGTGTTGATTATTGATGTTAGAGAAGGTAGGTGTTAGGTTGTGTTATGTTAGGAGTAGTGTTGATTATTGATGTTACAGAAGGTAGATGTTAGTTTGTGTTAGAGAAGGTAGGTGTTAGGTTGTGTTGGGGTAGGAGTAGTGTTGATTATGATGTTAGAGAAGGTAGGTGTTAGGTTGTGTTATGTTAGGAGTAGTGTTGATTATTGATGTTACAGAAGGTAGGTGTTAGTTTGTGTTAGAGAAGGTAGGTGTTAGGTTGTGTTGGGGTAGGAGTAGTGTTGATTATTGATGTTAGAGAAGGTAGGTGTTAGGTTGTGTTATGTTAGGAGTAGTGTTGATTATTGATGTTACAGAAGGTAGATGTTAGTTTGTGTTAGAGAAGGTAGGTGTTAGGTTGTGTTGGGGTAGGAGTAGTGTTGATTATTGATGTTAGAGAAGGTAGGTGTTAGGTTGTGTTATGTTAGGAGTAGTGTTGATTATAGATGTTACAGAAGGTAGATGTTAGTTTGTGTTAGAGAAGGTAGGTGTTAGGTTGTGTTGGGGTAGGAGTAGTGTTGATTATTGATGTTAGAGAAGGTAGGTGTTAGGTTGTGTTGGGGTAGGAGTAGTGTTGATTATTGATGTTAGAGAAGGTAGGTGTTAGGTTGTGTTATGTTAGGAGTAGTGTTGATTATTGATGTTACAGAAGGTAGATGTTAGTTTGTGTTAGAGAAGGTAGGTGTTAGGTTGAGTTGGGGTAGGAGTAGTGTTGATTATTGATGTTAGAGAAGGTAGGTGTTAGGTTGTGTTATGTTAGGAGTAGTGTTGATTATTGATGTTAGAGAAGGTAGGTGTTAGGTTGTGTTATGTTAGGAGTAGTGTTGATTATTGATGTTACAGAAGGTAGGTGTTAGTTTGTGTTAGAGAAGGTAGGTGTTAGGTTGTGTTGGAGTAGGAGTAGTGTTGATTAGTGAAGTTAGAGAAGGTAGGTGTTAGGTTTGTCGACACAGGAAGCTGAGGGACCAGTAGGTGACGTGATAAGAGCTATCAGTGTGTCTGTTTGTATGTGTGTGTCTGTTTGTATGTGTGTGTCTATTTGTATGTGTGTGTCTATTTGCATTTGTGTGTCTGTTTGTATGTGTGTGTCTATTTGTTTGTATGTGTGTGTCTGTTTGTATGTGCGTGTCTATTTGCATTTGTGCGTCTGTTTGTATGTGTGTGTCTATTTGTTTGTATGTGTGTGTCTGTTTGTATGTGTGTGTCTATTTGTTTGTATGTGTGTGTCTGTTTGTATGTGTGTGTCTATTTGTTTGTATGTGTGTATCTGTTTGTATGTGTGTATCTGTTTGTATGTGTGTATCTGTTTGTATATGTGTGTCTATTTGTTTGTATGTGTGTGTCTGTTTGTATGTGTGTATCTGTTTGTATGTGTGTATCTGTTTGTATGTGTGTATCTGTTTGTATGTGTGTCTATTTGTTTGTATGTGTATGTCTGTTTGTATGTGTGTATCTGTTTGTATGTGTGTATCTGTTTGTATGTGTGTATCTGTGTGTGTCTATTTGTTTGTATGTGTGTGTCTGTTTGTATGTGTGTATCTGTTTGTATGTGTGTATCTGTTTGTATGTGTGTATCTGTTTGTATGTGTGTGTCTGTTTGTAAGTGTGTGTCTGTTTGTATGTGTGTGTCTATTTGTATGTGTGTGTCTGTTTGTATGTGTGTATCTGTTTGTATGTGTGTCTATTTGTATGTGTGTGTCTATTTGTATGTGTGTGTCTGTTTGTATGTGTGTGTCTGTTTGTATGTGTGTGTCTGTTTGTATGTGTGTGTCTATTTGTATGTGTGTGTCTCTTTGTATGTGTGTGTCTGTTTGTATGTGTATGTCTATTTGTATGTGTGTGTCTGTATGTGTGTGTCTATGTGTATGTGTGTGTCTGTTTGTATGTGTATGTCTATTTGTATGTGTGTGTCTGTTTGTATGTGTGTGTCTATTTGTATGTGTGTGTCTATGTGTATGTGTGTGTCTGTTTGTATGTGTGTGTCTATTTGTATGTGTGTGTCTGTTTGTATGTGTATGTCTATTTGTATGTGCATGTCTGTTTGTATGTGTGTGTCTATTTGTATGTGTTTGTCTGTTTGTATGTGTGTGCCTGTTTGTATGTGTGTGTCTGTTTGTATGTGTGTGTCTGTTTGTATGTGTGTGTCTGTTTGTATGTGTGTGTCAGTTTGTATGTGTGTGTCTGTTTGTATGTGTGTGTCTGTTTGTATGTGTATGCTTGTTTGTATGTGTGTGTCTATTTGTATGTGTATGTCTGTTTTTTTTTTTTTTTTTTTTTTTTTTTCTATATTCCAACTTACTTCCTCTCGGGCATAGGCTGAGAGCCTTAACATTCACCGCTTTACAATGAACAGTGAAGCCCGTGAAGTCTTGTTCCACTCTAGGGAGTGAGACATGTGAAGCACGTAGAGTACAACGAGCACCTGCCATCTTGCCTTCACATGAGGCACGGTGCTCACTCATGGCCCGAAACGACCCCATCTCTGAAGCCACCTCGTTCCCGTGCTTCACTGTCTCACCACCTACACTCGGACTCTCACACTTATACACACACAACGCCACCTGTTGAGCAGATAACTCACCAGGCATTGCACCCCTATAGCATATTTTTAATATGGGAATATTCATACAGTGCTATTAAATCAGGGAACAATGAGGGTATTTTATTGACGTTTAGGTGGGCTTGTGGTAATGCACTGATACTAGGTACAACACAATTTCCATCCCAATAATATCTTCCCATTGATACATCAGGATTTGAACCCGGGACCTTTGGATTACCAGGCCAGTGGCAAGACCACTCCACCACACCTCCCCTTTGTATGTGTGTATCTGTTTATATGTGTGCATCTGTTTGTATGTGTGTGTCTATTTGTATATGTGTGTCTATTTGTATGTATGTGTCTGTTTGTATGTGTGTGTCTGTTTGTATGTGTATGCTTGTTTGTATGTGTGTGTCTATTTGTATGTGTGTGTCTGTTTGTATGTGTGTGTCTGTTTGTATGTGTGTGTCTGTTTGTATGTGTGTGTCTCTTTGTATGTGTGTGTCTGTTTGTATGTGTATGTCTGTTTGTATGTGTATGTCTGTTTGTATGTGTATGTCTGTTTGTATGTGTGTGTCTGTTTGTATGGGTGTGTCTATTTGTATGTGTATGTCTGTTTGTATGTGTGTGTCTGTTTGTATGTGCGTGTCTGTTTGTATGTGTATGTCTGTTTGTATGTGTGTGTCTGTTTGTATGTGTATGTCTGTTTGTATGTGTATGTCTGTTTGTATGTGTATGTCTGTTTGTATGTTTGTGTCTGTTTGTATGGGTGTGTCTATTTGTATGTGTATGTCTGTTTGTATGTGTGTGTCTGTTTGTATGTGTATGCTTGTTTGTATGTGTGTGTCTGTTTGTATGTGTGTGTCTGTTTGTATGTGTGTATCTGTATGTGTGTGTCTGTTTGTATGTGTGTGTCCGTTTGTATGTATGCGTCTCTGTGTATGTGTGCGTCTGTTGGTATGTGTGTGTCTGTTTGTATGTGTGTGTCTGTTTGTGTGTCTGTTTGTATGTGTGTGTCTGATTGTGTGTGTCTGTTTGTGTGTCTGTTTGTATGTTTGTGTATGTATGTGTGTGTCTGTTTGTTTGTGTGTCTGTGTGTGCGTATGTCTGTTTGTATGTGTGTCTGTTTGTGCATGTATGTCTGCGTGCATGTGTGTCTGTTTGTGTATGTATGTCTGTTAGTATGTGTGTCTGTTTGAGTATGTATGTCTGTTTGTATGTGTGTCTGTTTGTATGTGTATGTGTGTGTCTGTATGTGTGTGTATGTATGTTTGTATGTGTATGTCTGTTTGTACGCATTTGCCTGTATGTGTATGTCTGTTTGTATGTGTGTTTGTTTGTGTATGTGTATGTCTGTTTGTATGTTGTGTCTGTTTGTATGTGTGTTTGTTTGTGTATGTAGGTCTGTTTGTATGTGTATGCTTGTTTGTATGTGTATGTCTGTTTGTATGTGTATGTTTGTTTGTATGTGTGTGTCTGTTTGTATGTGTATGCTTGTTTGTATGTGTATGTCTGTTTGTATGTGTATGCTTGTTTGTATGTGTATGCTTGTTTGTATGTGTATGCTTGTTTGTATGTGTATATCTGTTTGTATGTGTGTGCTTGTTTGTATGTGTATGTCTGTTTGTATGTGTATGTCTGTTTGTATGTGTATGCTTGTTTGTATGTGTATGCTTGTTTGTATGTGTATGCTTGTTTGTATGTGTATGCTTGTTTGTATGTGTGTGCCTGTTTGTATGTGTATGTCTGTTGTATGTGTATATCTGTTTGTATGTGTATGCTTGTTTGTATGTGTATGTCTGTTGTATGTGTATATCTGTTTGTATGTGTATGCTTGTTTGTATGTGTATGCTTGTTTGTATTGGTGTGCCTGTTTGTATGTGTATGTCTGTTTGTATGTGTGTGCCTGTTTATATGTGTATGCTTGTTTGTATGTGTATGCTTGTTTGTATGTGTATGTCTGTTTGTATGTGTATGCTTGTTTGTATGTGTATGTCTGTTTGTATGTGTATGTCTGTTTGTATGTGTATGTCTGTTTGTATGTGTATGCTTGTTTGTATGTGTATATCTGTTTGTATGTGTATGTCTGTTTGTATGTGTATGCGTGTTTGTATGTGTATATCTGTTTGTATGTGTATGTCTGTTTGTATGTGTATGCGTGTTTGTATGTGTATGTCTGTTTGTATGTGTATGTCTGTTTGTATGTGTATGCGTGTTTGTATGTGTATATCTGTTTGTATGTGTATGTCTGTTTGTATATGTATGCTGTTTGTATGTGTGTGCCTGTTTGTATGTGTATGTCTGTTTGTATGTGTATGCCTGTTTGTATGTGTATGTCTGTGTGTATGTGTATGCCTGTTTGTATGTGTATGCCTGTTTGTATGTGTATGTCTGTTTGTATGTGTATGCGTGTTTGTATGTGTATGTCTGTTTGTATGTGTATGTCTGTTTGTATGTGTATGCGTGTTTGTATGTGTATATCTGTTTGTATGTGTATGTCTGTTTGTATGTGTATGCGTGTTTGTATGTGTATGCCTGTTTGTATGTGTATGTCTGTTTGTATGTGTATGCGTGTTTGTATGTGTATATCTGTTTGTATGTGTATGCTTGTTTGTATGTGTATGCTTGTTTGTATGTGTATATCTGTTTGTATGTGTATGCTTGTTTGTATGTGTATGTTTGTTTGTATGTGTATGCTTGTTTGTATGTGTATGCTTGTTTGTATGTGTATGTCTATTTGTATGTGTGTGTCTGTTTGTATGTGTGTGTCTATTTGTATGTGTGTGTCTATGTGTATGTGTGTGTCTGTTTGTATGTGTGTGTCTATTTGTATGTGTGTGTCTGTTTGTATGTGTATGTCTATTTGTATGTGCATGTCTGTTTGTATGTGTGTGTCTATTTGTATGTGTTTGTCTTGTTGTATGTGTGTGCCTGTTTGTATGTGTGTGTCTGTTTGTATGTGTGTGTCTGTTTGTATGTGTGTGTCTGTTTGTATGTGTGTGTCAGTTTGTATGTGTGTGTCTGTTTGTATGTGTGTGTCTGTTTGTATGTGTATGCTTGTTTGTATGTGTGTGTCTATTTGTATGTGTATGTCTGTTTTTTTTTTTTTTTTTTTTTTTTTCTATATTCCAACTTACTTCCTCTCGGGCATAGGCTGAGAGCCTTAACATTCACCGCTTTACAATGAACAGTGAAGCCCGTGAAGTCTTGTTCCACTCTAGGGAGTGAGACATGTGAAGCACGTAGAGTACAACGAGCACCTGCCATCTTGCCTTCACATGAGGCACGGTGCTCACTCATGGCCCGAAACGACCCCATCTCTGAAGCCACCTCGTTCCCGTGCTTCACTGTCTCACCACCTACACTCGGACTCTCACACTTATACACACACAACGCCACCTGTTGAGCAGATAACTCACCAGGCATTGCACCCCTATAGCATATTTTTAATATGGGAATATTCATACAGTGCTATTAAATCAGGGAACAATGAGGGTATTTTATTGACGTTTAGGTGGGCTTGTGGTAATGCACTGATACTAGGTACAACACAATTTCCATCCCAATAATATCTTCCCATTGATACATCAGGATTTGAACCCGGGACCTTTGGATTACCAGGCCAGTGGCAAGACCACTCCACCACACCTCCCCTTTGTATGTGTGTATCTGTTTATATGTGTGCATCTGTTTGTATGTGTGTGTCTATTTGTATATGTGTGTCTATTTGTATGTATGTGTCTGTTTGTATGTGTGTGTCTGTTTGTATGTGTATGCTTGTTTGTATGTGTGTGTCTATTTGTATGTGTGTGTCTGTTTGTATGTGTGTGTCTGTTTGTATGTGTGTGTCTGTTTGTATGTGTGTGTCTCTTGTATGTGTGTGTCTGTTTGTATGTGTATGTCTGTTTGTATGTGTATGTCTGTTTGTATGTGTATGTCTGTTGTATGTGTGTTGTTTGTATGGGTGTGTCTATTTGTATGTGTATGTCTCTTTGTATGTGTGTGTCTGTTTGTATGTGCGTGTCTGTTTGTATGTGTATGTCTGTTTGTATGTGTGTGTCTGTTTGTATGTGTATGTCTGTTTGTATGTGTATGTCTGTTTGTATGTGTATGTCTGTTTGTAGTTTGTGTCTGTTTGTATGGGTGTGTCTATTTGTATGTGTATGTCTGTTTGTATGTGTGTGTCTGTTTGTATGTGTATGCTTGTTTGTATGTGTGTGTCTGTTTGTATGTGTGTGTCTGTTTGTATGTGTGTATCTGTATGTGTGTGTCTGTTTGTATGTGTGTGTCCGTTTGTATGTATGCGTCTCTGTGTATGTGTGCGTCTGTTGGTATGTGTGTGTCTGTTTGTATGTGTGTGTCTGTTTGTGTGTCTGTTTGTATGTGTGTGTCTGATTGTGTGTGTCTGTTTGTGTGTCTGTTTGTATGTTTGTGTATGTATGTGTGTGTCTGTTTGTTTGTGTGTCTGTGTGTGCGTATGTCTGTTTGTATGTGTGTCTGTTTGTGCATGTATGTCTGCGTGCATGTGTGTCTGTTTGTGTATGTATGTCTGTTAGTATGTGTGTCTGTTTGAGTATGTATGTCTGTTTGTATGTGTGTCTGTTTGTATGTGTATGTGTGTGTCTGTATGTGTGTGTATGTATGTTTGTATGTGTATGTCTGTTTGTACGCATTTGCCTGTATGTGTATGTCTGTTTGTATGTGTGTTTGTTTGTGTATGTGTATGTCTGTTTGTATGTTGTGTCTGTTTGTATGTGTGTTTGTTTGTGTATGTAGGTCTGTTTGTATGTGTATGCTTGTTTGTATGTGTATGTCTGTTTGTATGTGTATGTCTGTTTGTATGTTCTGTGTATGTGTGTGTCTGTTTGTATGTGTATGCTTGTTTGTATGTGTATGTCTGTTTGTATGTGTATGCTTGTTTGTATGTGTATGCTTGTTTGTATGTGTATGCTTGTTTGTATGTGTATATCTGTTTGTATGTGTGTGCTTGTTTGTATGTGTATGTCTGTTTGTATGTGTATGTCTGTTTGTATGTGTATGCTTGTTTGTATGTGTATGCTTGTTTGTATGTGTATGCTTGTTTGTATGTGTATGCTTGTTTGTATGTGTGTGCCTGTTTGTATGTGTATGTCTGTTGTATGTGTATATCTGTTTGTATGTGTATGCTTGTTTGTATGTGTATGTCTGTTGTATGTGTATATCTGTTTGTATGTGTATGCTTGTTTGTATGTGTATGCTTGTTTGTATTGGTGTGCCTGTTTGTATGTGTATGTCTGTTTGTATGTGTGTGCCTGTTTATATGTGTATGCTTGTTTGTATGTGTATGCTTGTTTGTATGTGTATGTCTGTTTGTATGTGTATGCTTGTTTGTATGTGTATGTCTGTTTGTATGTGTATGTCTGTTTGTATGTGTATGTCTGTTTGTATGTGTATGCTTGTTTGTATGTGTATATCTGTTTGTATGTGTATGTCTGTTTGTATGTGTATGCGTGTTTGTATGTGTATATCTGTTTGTATGTGTATGTCTGTTTGTATGTGTATGCGTGTTTGTATGTGTATGTCTGTTTGTATGTGTATGTCTGTTTGTATGTGTATGCGTGTTTGTATGTGTATATCTGTTTGTATGTGTATGTCTGTTTGTATATGTATGCTTGTTTGTATGTGTGTGCCTGTTTGTATGTGTATGTCTGTTTGTATGTGTATGCCTGTTTGTATGTGTATGTCTGTGTGTATGTGTATGCCTGTTTGTATGTGTATGCCTGTTTGTATGTGTATGTCTGTTTGTATGTGTATGCGTGTTTGTATGTGTATGTCTGTTTGTATGTGTATGTCTGTTTGTATGTGTATGCGTGTTTGTATGTGTATATCTGTTTGTATGTGTATGTCTGTTTGTATGTGTATGCGTGTTTGTATGTGTATGTCTGTTGTATGTGTATGTCTGTTTGTATGTGTATGCGTGTTTGTATGTGTATATCTGTTTGTATGTGTATGCTTGTTTGTATGTGTATGCTTGTTTGTATGTGTATATCTGTTTGTATGTGTATGCTTGTTTGTATGTGTATGTTTGTTTGTATGTGTATGCTTGTTTGTATGTGTATGCTTGTTTGTATGTGTATGTCTATTTGTATGTGTGTGTCTGTTTGTATGTGTGTGTCTATTTGTATGTGTGTGTCTATGTGTATGTGTGTGTCTGTTTGTATGTGTGTGTCTATTTGTATGTGTGTGTCTGTTTGTATGTGTATGTCTATTTGTATGTGCATGTCTGTTTGTATGTGTGTGTCTATTTGTATGTGTTTGTTTGTCTTGTTGTATGTGTGTGCCTGTTTGTATGTGTGTGTCTGTTTGTATGTGTGTGTCTGTTTGTATGTGTGTGTCTGTTTGTATGTGTGTGTCAGTTTGTATGTGTGTGTCTGTTTGTATGTGTGTGTCTGTTTGTATGTGTATGCTTGTTTGTATGTGTGTGTCTATTTGTATGTGTATGTCTGTTTTTTTTTTTTTTTTTTTTTTTTTCTATATTCCAACTTACTTCCTCTCGGGCATAGGCTGAGAGCCTTAACATTCACCGCTTTACAATGAACAGTGAAGCCCGTGAGGTCTTGTTCCACTCTAGGGAGTGAGACATGTGAAGCACGTAGAGTACAACGAGCACCTGCCATCTTGCCTTCACATGAGGCACGGTGCTCACTCATGGCCCGAAACGACCCCATCTCTGAAGCCACCTCGTTCCCGTGCTTCACTGTCTCACCACCTACACTCGGACTCTCACACTTACACACACACAACGCCACCTGTTGAGCAGATAACTCACCAGGCATTGCACCCCTATAGCATATTTTGAATATGGGAATATTCATACAGTGCTATTAAATCAGGGAACAATGAGGGTATTTTATTGACGTTTAGGTGGGCTTGTGGTAATGCACTGATAATAGGTACAACACAATTTCCATCCCAAAAATATCTTCCCATTGATACATCAGGATTTGAACCCGGGACCTTGGATTACCAGTCCAGTAGCAAGACCTCTCCACCACACTCCCTTTGTATGTGTCTGTTTATATGTGTGTATTGTTTGTATGTGTGTGTCTATTTGTATGTGTGTCTATTTGTATGTATGTGTCTGTCTGTCTGTGTGTTGTTTGTATGTTTGTTGTATGTTTTGTATGTTGTATGTGTGTATTGTGTTTGTATGTGTTGTGTCTGTTTGTATGGTGTGTATGTGTGTGTTTTGTATGTGTGTGTCTGTTTGTATGTGTTGTGTTTGTTTGTGTATGTCTGTTGTATGTGTGTGTCTGTTTGTATGGTGTTGTGTGTGGTGTGGTATGTTGTATGTGTATTGTGTTGTATGTGTATTGTTTTGTGTATGTGTCTGTTTGTATGTGCGTGTCTGTTTGTATGTTGGTGTGTTTGTATGTGTATGTCTGTTTGTATGTGTATGTGTTCTGTTTGGTGTTGTGTGTGTGTGTCTGTGTTGATGTATGTGTGTCTGTGTATGTGTGTCTGTGTATGTGTGTGTTTGATGTATGTGTCTGTTTGTATGGGTGTGTTGTATGTGTGTGTATGTTGTATGTGTGTGTGTATATTGTATGTATGTGTGGTTCTTTTGTGTTAGTGGGTTCCTTTGTATGTGTGTGTTTGTATGTGTATGTGTGGTATCTGTTGGTATGTGTGTTCTGTTTGTGTATGTGTGTGTATGTGTTGGTATGTGTGCGTCTGTGTATGTTTGTGGTTTGTATGGTGTGTTGTTGGTTTGTTGTGTGTGTATGTTGTGTGTTTCGTTTGTGTGTGTGTGTGTGTGTGTCTGTTGTTGTGTTTGTCTGTATGGTGCATGTGTGTCTGTGTTTGTTATGGTGTGTTGTGTGTGCGTTGTCATTTGTGTATGTTGTTTTTTGTTGTGTATGTATGTCTGCGTGTATGTGTCTGTTGTATGTGTATGTGTGTCTGTATGTTGTATGTTTGTATGTGTTACCTGTTGTTGTATGTCTGTTGTGTATGTGTGTGTTGTATGTGGTGTTTGTATGTGTGTGTATGTTTGTATGTTTGGTGTCTGTCTGTTGTTATTGTTGTTTCTTGTGTGTTGTCGTATGGTGTTTTGTATGTGTATGTTTGTTTGTATGTGTGTCTGTTGTATGTTTGTCGGTGTTGTTTGTTGTGTATGCTGTTTGTATGTGTGTATGATTGTTTTTGTATGTGTATGTATTTGTTTGTTGTATGTGTATGCTGTTTGTTTGTGTGTTGTTTGTAGGTGTTGTTTGTATGTGTATCCTGTTTGTATGTGTATGTGTTGTGGTCTTGTTTATGTGTATGTCTGTTTGTGTGTATGTTTGTATGTTGTTGCTATTTTGTATGTGTTTGTTGTGTATGGTTGTTTGTATGTGTGTATTTGTTTGTGTGTGCTTGTTTGTAGTGGTATCTGTTTGTATGTGTATGTCTGTTTGTATGTTTTCTGTTTGTATGTTTTGTTTGTATGTGTATGCTTGTTGTATGTTTTAGGTTTGTATGTGTATGCTTGTTTGTTATGTTTGTCTGTGTGTTTGTATGTGTATGTCTGTTGTATGTGTATATCTGTTTGTATGTGTATGCTTGTTTGTATGTGTATGTCTGTTGTATGTGTATTCTGTTTGTATGTGTATGCTTGTTTGTATGTGTATGCTGTTTGATTGTGTATGCTGTTGTATGTGTATGTCCGTGTTTTGTATGTGTGGTGCCTGTTATATGTGTGTATGCTGTGTTTGTATGTTATGCTTGTTTGTATGTGTATGTCTGTTTGTATGTGTATGCTGTTTTTGATGTTGGTATGTCTTGTGTTGTATGTGTATGTTGTTTGTATGTGTATGTCTTGTTGTATGTTTGCTTGTTTGTATGTGTATATCTGTTTGTATGTGTATGTCTGTTTGTATGTGTATGCGGTTTGTATGTGTATATCTGTTTGTATGTGTATGTCTGTTTGTATGTGTATGCGTGTTTGTATGTGTATGTCTGTTTGTATGTGTATGTCTGTTTGTATGTGTATGCGTGTTTGTATGTGTATATCTGTTTGTATGTGTATGTCTGTTTGTATTGTATGCTTGTAGTATGTGTGTGCCTGTTTGTATGTGTATGTCTGTTGTATGTGTATGCCTGTTTGTATGTGTATGTCTGTGTAGTGTATGCTGTTTGTATGTGTATGCCTGTTTGTATGTGTATGTCTGTTGTATGTGTATGCGTGTTTGTATGTGTATGTCTGTTTGTATGTGTATGTCTGTTTGTATGTGTATGCGTGTTTGTATGTGTATATCTGTTGTATGTGTATGTCTGTTTGTATGTGTATGCGTGTTTGTATGTGTATGTATGTTTGTATGTGTATGTCTGGTTTGTATGTGTATGCGTGTTTGTATGTGTATATCTGTTTGTATGTGTATGCTTGTTTGTATGTGTATGCTTGTTTGTATGTGTATATCTGTTTGTATGTGTATGCTTGTTTGTATGTGTATGTGTTGTTTGTATGTGTATGCTTTGTATTGTGTATGCTTGTTTGTATGTGTATGTCTATTTGTATGTGTGTGTCTGTTTGTATGTGTGTGTCTATTTGTATGTGTGTGTCTATGTGTATGGTGTGTCTGTTTGTATGTGTGTGTCTATTTGTATGTGTGTGTCTGTTTGTATGTGTATGTCTATTTGTATGTGCATGTCTGTTTGTATGTGTGTGTCTATTTGTATGTGTTTGTCTTGTTGTATGTGTGTGCCTGTTTGTATGTGTGTGTCTGTTTGTATGTGTGTGTCTGTTTGTATGTGTGTGTCTGTTTGTATGTGTGTGTCAGTTTGTATGTGTGTGTCTGTTTGTATGTGTGTGTCTGTTTGTATGTGTATGCTTGTTGTATGTGTGTGTCTATTTGTATGTGTATGTCTGTTTTTTTTTTTTTTTTTTTTTTTTTTTCTATATTCCAACTTACTTCCTCTCGGGCATAGGCTGAGAGCCTTAACATTCACCGCTTTACAATGAACAGTGAAGCCCGTGAAGTCTTGTTCCACTCTAGGGAGTGAGACATGTGAAGCACGTAGAGTACAACGAGCACCTGCCATCTTGCCTTCACATGAGGCACGGTGCTCACTCATGGCCCGAAACGACCCCATCTCTGAAGCCACCTCGTTCCCGTGCTTCACTGTCTCACCACCTACACTCGGACTCTCACACTTATACACACACAACGCCACCTGTTGAGCAGATAACTCACCAGGCATTGCACCCCTATAGCATATTTTTAATATGGGAATATTCATACAGTGCTATTAAATCAGGGAACAATGAGGGTATTTATTGACGTTTAGGTGGGCTTGTGGTAATGCACTGATACTAGGTACAACACAATTTCCATCCCAATAATATCTTCCCATTGATACATCAGGATTTGAACCCGGGACCTTTGGATTACCAGGCCAGTGGCAAGACCACTCCACCACACCTCCCCTTTGTATGTGTGTATCTGTTTATATGTGTGCATCTGTTTGTATGTGTGTCTATTTGTATATGTGTGTCTATTTGTATGTATGTGTCTGTTTGTATGTGTGTGTCTGTTTGTATGTGTATGCTTGTTTGTATGTGTGTGTCTATTTGTATGTGTGTGTCTGTTTGTATGTGTGTCTGTTTGTATGTGTGTGTCTGTTTGTATGTGTGTGTCTCTTTGTATGTGTGTGTCTGTTTGTATGTGTATGTCTGTTTGTATGTGTATGTCTGTTTGTATGTGTATGTCTGTTTGTATGTGTGTGTCTGTTTGTATGGGTGTGTCTATTTGTATGTGTATGTCTGTTGTATGTGTGTGTCTGTTTGTATGTGCGTGTCTGTTTGTATGTGTATGTCTGTTTGTATGTGTGTGTCTGTTTGTATGTGTATGTCTGTTTGTATGTGTATGTCTGTTTGTATGTGTATGTCTGTTTGTATGTTTGTGTCTGTTTGTATGGGTGTGTCTATTTGTATGTGTATGTCTGTTTGTATGTGTGTGTCTGTTTGTATGTGTATGCTTGTTTGTATGTGTGTGTCTGTTTGTATGTGTGTCTGTTTGTATGTGTGTATCTGTATGTGTGTGTCTGTTTGTATGTGTGTGTCCGTTTGTATGTATGCGTCTCTGTGTATGTGTGCGTCTGTTGGTATGTGTGTGTCTGTTTGTATGTGTGTGTCTGTTTGTGTGTCTGTTTGTATGTGTGTGTCTGATTGTGTGTGTCTGTTGTGTGTCTGTTGTATGTTTGTGTATGTATGTGTGAGTCTGTTTGTTTGTGTGTCTGTGTGTGCGTATGTCTGTTTGTATGTGTGTCTGTTTGTGCATGTATGTCTGCGTGCATGTGTGTCTGTTTGTGTATGTATGTCTGTTAGTATGTGTGTCTGTTTGAGTATGTATGTCTGTTTGTATGTGTGTCTGTTTGTATGTGTATGTGTGTGTCTGTATGTGTGTGTATGTATGTTTGTATGTGTATGTCTGTTTGTACGCATTTGCCTGTATGTGTATGTCTGTTTGTATGTGTGTTTGTTTGTGTATGTGTATGTCTGTTTGTATGTTGTGTCTGTTTGTATGTGTGTTTGTTTGTGTATGTAGGTCTGTTTGTATGTGTATGCTTGTTTGTATGTGTATGTCTGTTGTATGTGTATGTTTGTTTGTATGTGTGTGTCTGTTTGTATGTGTATGCTTGTTTGTATGTGTATGTCTGTTTGTATGTGTATGCTTGTTTGTATGTGTATGCTTGTTTGTATGTGTATGCTTGTTTGTATGTGTATATCTGTTTGTATGTGTGTGCTTGTTTGTATGTGTATGTCTGTTTGTATGTGTATGTCTGTTTGTATGTGTATGCTTGTTTGTATGTGTATGCTTGTTTGTATGTGTATGCTTGTTTGTATGTGTATGCTTGTTTGTATGTGTGTGCCTGTTTGTATGTGTATGTCTGTTGTATGTGTATATCTGTTTGTATGTGTATGCTTGTTTGTATGTGTATGTCTGTTGTATGTGTATATCTGTTTGTATGTGTATGCTTGTTTGTATGTGTATGCTTGTTTGTATTGGTGTGCCTGTTTGTATGTGTATGTCTGTTTGTATGTGTGTGCCTGTTTATATGTGTATGCTTGTTTGTATGTGTATGCTTGTTTGTATGTGTATGTCTGTTTGTATGTGTATGCTTGTTTGTATGTGTATGTCTGTTTGTATGTGTATTTCTGTTTGTATGTGTATGTCTGTTTGTATGTGTATGCTTGTTTGTATGTGTATATCTGTTTGTATGTGTATGTCTGTTTGTATGTGTATGCGTGTTTGTATGTGTATATCTGTTTGTATGTGTATGTCTGTTTGTATGTGTATGCGTGTTTGTATGTGTATGTCTGTTTGTATGTGTATGTCTGTTTGTATGTGTATGCGTGTTTGTATGTGTAGATCTGTTTGTATGTGTATGTCTGTTTGTATATGTATGCTTGTTTGTATGTGTGTGCCTGTTTGTATGTGTATGTCTGTTTGTATGTGTATGCCTGTTTGTATGTGTATGTCTGTGTGTATGTGTATGCCTGTTTGTATGTGTATGCCTGTTTGTATGTGTATGTCTGTTTGTATGTGTATGCGTGTTTGTATGTGTATGTCTGTTTGTATGTGTATGTCTGTTTGTATGTGTATGCTTGTTTGTATGTGTATATCTGTTTGTATGTGTATGTCTGTTTGTATGTGTATGCGTGTTTGTATGTGTATGTCTGTTTGTATGTGTATGTCTGTTTGTATGTGTATGCGTGTTTGTATGTGTATATCTGTTTGTATGTGTATGCTTGTTTGTATGTGTATGCTTGTTTGTATGTGTATATCTGTTTGTATGTGTATGCTTGTTTGTATGTGTATGTTTGTTTGTATGTGTATGCTTGTTTGTATGTGTATGCTTGTTTGTATGTGTATGCCTGTTTGTATGTGTATGTTTGTTTGTATGTGTGTCTATTTGTATGTGTGTGTCTATGTGTATGTGTGTGTCTGTTTGTATGTGTGTGTCTATTTGTATGTGTGTGTCTGTTTGTATGTGTATGTCTATTTGTATGTGCATGTCTGTTTGTATGTGTGTGTCTATTTGTATGTGTTTGTCTTGTTGTATGTGTGTGCCTGTTTGTATGTGTGTGTCTGTTTGTATGTGTCTGTTTGTATGTGTGTGTCTGTTTGTATGTGTGTCAGTTTGTATGTGTGTGTCTGTTTGTATGTGTGTGTCTGTTTGTATGTGTATGCTTGTTTGTATGTGTGTGTCTATTTGTATGTGTATGTCTGTTTTTTTTTTTTTTTTTTTTTTTTCTATATTCCAATACTTCCTCTCGGGCATAGGCTGAGAGCCTTAACATTCACCGCTTTACAATGAACAGTGAAGCCCGTGAGGTCTTGTTCCACTCTAGGGAGTGAGACATGTGAAGCACGTAGAGTACAACGAGCACCTGCCATCTTGCCTTCACATGAGGCACGGTGCTCACTCATGGCCCGAAACGACCCCATCTCTGAAGCCACCTCGTTCCCGTGCTTCACTGTCTCACCACCTACACTCGGACTCTCACACTTACACACACAACGCCACCTGTTGAGCAGATAACTCACCAGGCATTGCACCCCTATAGCATATTTGAATATGGGAATATTCATACAGTGCTATTAAATCAGGGAACAATGAGGGTATTTTTATTGACGTTTAGGTGGGCTTGTGGTAATGCACTGATACTAGGTACAAACACAATTTCCATCCCAATAATATCTTCCCATTGATACATCAGGATTTGAACCCGGGACCTTTGGATTACCAGGCCAGTGGCAAGACCACTCCACCACACCTCCCCTTTGTATGTGTGTATCTGTTTATATGTGTGTATCTGTTTGTATGTGTGTCTATTTGTATGTGTGTCTATTTGTATGTATGTGTCTGTTTGTATGTGTGTGTCTGTTTGTATGTGTATGCTTGTTTGTATGTGTGTGTCTATTTGTATGTGTGTGTCTGTTTGTATGTGTGTGTCTGTTTGTATGTGTGTCTGTTTGTATGTGTGTGTCTCTTTGTATGTGTGTGTCTGTTTGTATGTGTATGTCTGTTTGTATGTGTATGTCTGTTTGTATGTGTATGTCTGTTTGTATGTGTGTGTCTGTTTGTATGGGTGTGTCTATTTGTATGTGTATGTCTGTTTGTATGTGTGTGTCTGTTTGTATGTGCGTGTCTGTTTGTATGTGTATGTCTGTTTGTATGTGTGTGTCTGTTTGTATGTGTATGTCTGTTTGTATGTGTATGTCTGTTTGTATGTGTATGCCTGTTTGTATGTTTGTGTCCTGTTTGTATGGGTGTGTCTATTTGTATGTGTATGTCTGTTTGTATGTGTGTGTCTGTTTGTATGTGTATGCTTGTTTGTATGGTGTGTCTGTTTGTATGTGGTGTCTGTTTGTATGTGTGTATCTGTATGTGTGTGTCTGTTTGTATGTGTGTGTCCGTTTGTATGTATGCGTCTCTGTGTATGTGTGCGTCTGTTGGTATGTGTGTGTCTGTTTGTATGTGTGTGTCTGTTTGTGTGTCTGTTTGTATGTGTGTGTCTGATTGTGTGTGTCTGTTTGTGTGTCTGTTTGTATGTTTGTGTATGTATGTGTGTGTCTGTTTGTTTGTGTGTCTGTGTGTGCGTATGTCTGTTTGTATGTGTGTCTGTTTGTGCATGTATGTCTGCGTGCATGTGTGTCTGTTTGTGTATGTATGTCTGTTAGTATGTGTGTCTGTTTTGTGTATGTATGTCTGTTTGTATGTGTGTCTGTTTGTATGTGTATGTGTGTGTCTGTATGTGTGTATGTATGTTTGTATGTGTATGTCTGTTTGTACGCATTTGCCTGTATGTGTATGTCTGTTTGTATGTGTGTTTGTTTGTGTATGTGTATGTCTGTTTGTATGTTGTGTCTGTTTGTATGTGTGTTTGTTTGTGTATGTAGGTCTGTTTGTATGTGTATGCTTGTTTGTATGTGTATGTCTGTTTGTATGTGTATGTTTGTTTGTATGTGTGTGTCTGTTTGTATGTGTATGTCTTGTTTGTAAGTGTATGTCTTGTTTGTAAGTGTGTATGTCTTGTTTGTAAGTGTGTATGCTTTGTTTGTAAGTGTGTATGTGCTTTGTTTGTAAGTGTGTATGCTTTGTTTGTAAGTGTGTATCTGTTTGTATGTGTGTGCTTGTTTGTATGTGTATGTCTGTTTGTATGTGTATGCTTGTTTGTATGTGTATGCTTGTTTGTATGTGTATGCTTGTTTGTATGTGTATATCTGTTTGTATGTGTGTGCTTGTTTGTATGTGTATGTCTGTTTGTATGTGTATGTCTGTTTGTATGTGTATGCTTGTTTGTATGTGTATGCTTGTTTGTATGTGTATGCTTGTTTGTATGTGTATGCTTGTTTGTATGTGTGTGCCTGTTTGTATGTGTATGTCTGTTGTATGTGTATATCTGTTTGTATGTGTATGCTTGTTTGTATGTGTATGTCTGTTGTATGTGTATATCTGTTTGTATGTGTATGCTTGTTTGTATGTGTATGCTTGTTTGTATGGTGTGCCTGTTTGTATGTGTATGTCTGTTTGTATGTGTGTGCCTGTTTATATGTGTATGCTTGTTTGTATGTGTATGCTTGTTTGTATGTGTATGTCTGTTTGTATGTGTATGCTTGTTTGTATGTGTATGTCTGTTTGTATGTGTATGTCTGTTGTATGTGTATGTCTGTTTGTATGTGTATGCTTGTTTGTATGTGTATATCTGTTTGTATGTGTATGTCTGTTTGTATGTGTATGCGTGTTTGTATGTGTATATCTGTTTGTATGTGTATGTCTGTTTGTATGTGTATGCGTGTTTGTATGTGTATGTCTGTTTGTATGTGTATGTCTGTTTGTATGTGTATGCGTGTTTGTATGTGTATCTGTTTGTATGTGTATGTCTGTTTGTATATGTATGCTTGTTTGTATGTGTGTGCCTGTTTGTATGTGTATGTCTGTTTGTATGTGTATGCCTGTTTGTATGTGTATGTCTGTGTGTATGTGTATGCCTGTTTGTATGTGTATGCCTGTTTGTATGTGTATGTCTGTTTGTATGTGTATGCGTGTTTGTATGTGTATGTCTGTTTGTATGTGTATGTCTGTTTGTATGTGTATGCGTGTTTGTATGTGTATATCTGTTTGTATGTGTATGTCTGTTTGTATGTGTATGCGTGTTTGTATGTGTATGTCTGTTTGTATGTGTATGTCTGTTTGTATGTGTATGCGTGTTTGTATGTGTATATCTGTTTGTATGTGTATGCTTGTTTGTATGTGTATGCTTGTTTGTATGTGTATATCTGTTTGTATGTGTATGCTTGTTTGTATGTGTATGTTTGTTTGTATGTGTATGCTTGTTTGTATGTGTATGCTTGTTTGTATGTGTATGTCTATTTGTATGTGTGTGTCTGTTTGTATGTGTGTGTCTATTTGTATGTGTGTTATGTGTATGTATGTCTGTTTGTATGTGTGTGTCTATTTGTATGTGTGTGTCTGTTTGTATGTGTATGTCTATTTGTATGTGCATGTCTGTTTGTATGTGTGTGTCTATTTGTATGTGTTTGTCTTGTTGTATGTGTGTGCCTGTTTGTATGTGTGTGTCTGTTTGTATGTGTGTGTCTGTTTGTATGTGTGTGTCTGTTTGTATGTGTGTGTCAGTTTGTATGTGTGTGTCTGTTTGTATGTGTGTGTCTGTTTGTATGTGTATGCTTGTTTGTATGTGTGTGTCTATTTGTATGTGTATGTCTGTTTTTTTTTTTTTTTTTTTTTTTTTTCTATATTCCAACTTACTTCCTCTCGGGCATAGGCTGAGAGCCTTAACATTCACCGCTTTACAATGAACAGTGAAGCCCGTGAAGTCTTGTTCCACTCTAGGGAGTGAGACATGTGAAGCACGTAGAGTACAACGAGCACCTGCCATCTTGCCTTCACATGAGGCACGGTGCTCACTCATGGCCCGAAACGACCCCATCTCTGAAGCCACCTCGTTCCCGTGCTTCACTGTCTCACCACCTACACTCGGACTCTCACACTTATACACACACAACGCCACCTGTTGAGCAGATAACTCACCAGGCATTGCACCCCTATAGCATATTTTGAATATGGGAATATTCATACAGTGCTATTAAATCAGGGAACAATGAGGGTATTTTATTGACGTTTAGGTGGGCTTGTGGTAATGCACTGATACTAGGTACAACACAATTTCCATCCCAATAATATCTTCCCATTGATACATCAGGATTTGAACCCGGGACCTTTGGATTACCAGGCCAGTGGCAAGACCACTCCACCACACCTCCCCTTTGTATGTGTGTATCTGTTTATATGTGTGCATCTGTTTGTATGTGTGTCTATTTGTATGTGTGTGTCTATTTGTATGTATGTGTCTGTTTGTATGTGTGTGTCTGTTTGTATGTGTATGCTTGTTTGTATGTGTGTGTCTATTTGTATGTGTGTGTCTGTTTGTATGTGTGTGTCTGTTTGTATGTGTGTGTCTGTTTGTATGTGTGTGTCTCTTTGTATGTGTGTGTCTGTTTGTATGTGTATGTCTGTTTGTATGTGTATGTCTGTTTGTATGTGTATGTCTGTTTGTATGTGTGTGTCTGTTTGTATGGGTGTGTCTATTTGTATGTGTATGTCTGTTTGTATGTGTGTGTCTGTTTGTATGCGTGTCTGTTTGTATGTGTATGTCTGTTTGTATGTGTGTGTCTGTTTGTATGTGTATGTCTGTTTGTATGTGTATGTCTGTTTGTATGTGTATGTCTGTTTGTATGTTTGTGTCTGTTTGTATGGGTGTGTCTATTTGTATGTGTATGTCTGTTTGTATGTGTGTGTCTGTTTGTATGTGTATGCTTGTTTGTATGTGTGTGTCTGTTTGTATGTGTGTGTCTGTTTGTATGTGTGTATCTGTATGTGTGTGTCTGTTTGTATGTGTGTGTCCGTTTGTATGTATGCGTCTCTGTGTATGTGTGCGTCTGTTGGTATGTGTGTGTCTGTTTGTATGTGTGTGTCTGTTTGTGTGTCTGTTTGTATGTGTGTGTCTGATTGTGTGTGTCTGTTTGTGTGTCTGTTTGTATGTTTGTGTATGTATGTGTGTCTGTTTGTTTGTGTGTCTGTGTGTGCGTATGTCTGTTTGTATGTGTGTCTGTTTGTGCATGTATGTCTGCGTGCATGTGTGTCTGTTTGTGTATGTATGTCTGTTAGTATGTGTGTCTGTTTGAGTATGTATGTCTGTTTGTATGTGTGTCTGTTTGTATGTGTATGTGTGTGTCTGTATGTGTGTGTATGTATGTTTGTATGTGTATGTCTGTTTGTACGCATTTGCCTGTATGTGTATGTCTGTTTGTATGTGTGTTTGTTTGTGTATGTGTATGTCTGTTTGTATGTTGTGTCTGTTTGTATGTGTGTTTGTTTGTGTATGTAGGTCTGTTTGTATGTGTATGCTTGTTTGTATGTGTATGTCTGTTTGTATGTGTATGTTTGTTTGTATGTGTGTGTCTGTTTGTATGTGTATGCTTGTTTGTATGTGTATGTCTGTTTGTATGTGTATGCTTGTTTGTATGTGTATGCTTGTTTGTATGTGTATGCTTGTTTGTATGTGTATATCTGTTTGTATGTGTGTGCTTGTTTGTATGTGTATGTCTGTTTGTATGTGTATGTCTGTTTGTATGTGTATGCTTGTTTGTATGTGTATGCTTGTTTGTATGTGTATGCTTGTTTGTATGTGTATGCTTGTTTGTATGTGTGTGCCTGTTTGTATGTGTATGTCTGTTGTATGTGTATATCTGTTTGTATGTGTATGCTTGTTTGTATGTGTATGTCTGTTGTATGTGTATATCTGTTTGTATGTGTATGCTTGTTTGTATGTGTATGCTTGTTTGTATTGGTGTGCCTGTTTGTATGTGTATGTCTGTTTGTATGTGTGTGCCTGTTTATATGTGTATGCTTGTTTGTATGTGTATGCTTGTTTGTATGTGTATGTCTGTTTGTATGTGTATGCTTGTTTGTATGTGTATGTCTGTTTGTATGTGTATGTCTGTTTGTATGTGTATGTCTGTTTGTATGTGTATGCTTGTTTGTATGTGTATATCTGTTTGTATGTGTATGTCTGTTTGTATGTGTATGCGTGTTTGTATGTGTATATCTGTTTGTATGTGTATGTCTGTTTGTATGTGTATGCGTGTTTGTATGTGTATGTCTGTTTGTATGTGTATGTCTGTTTGTATGTGTATGCGTGTTTGTATGTGTATATCTGTTTGTATGTGTATGTCTGTTTGTATATGTATGCTTGTTTGTATGTGTGTGCCTGTTTGTATGTGTATGTCTGTTTGTATGTGTATGCCTGTTTGTATGTGTATGTCTGTGTGTATGTGTATGCCTGTTTGTATGTGTATGCCTGTTTGTATGTGTATGTCTGTTTGTATGTGTATGCGTGTTTGTATGTGTATGTCTGTTTGTATGTGTATGTCTGTTTGTATGTGTATGCGTGTTTGTATGTGTATATCTGTTTGTATGTGTATGTCTGTTTGTATGTGTATGCGTGTTTGTATGTGTATGTCTGTTTGTATGTGTATGTCTGTTTGTATGTGTATGCGTGTTTGTATGTGTATATCTGTTTGTATGTGTATGCTTGTTTGTATGTGTATGCTTGTTTGTATGTGTATATCTGTTTGTATGTGTATGCTTGTTTGTATGTGTATGTTTGTTTGTATGTATGCTTGTTTGTATGTGTATGCTTGTTTGTATGTGTATGTCTATTTGTATGTGTGTGTCTGTTTGTATGTGTGTGTCTATTTGTATGTGTGTGTCTATGTGTATGTGTGTGTCTGTTTGTATGTGTGTGTCTATTTGTATGTGTGTGTCTGTTTGTATGTGTATGTCTATTTGTATGTGCATGTCTGTTTGTATGTGTGTGTCTATTTGTATGTGTTTGTCTTGTTGTATGTGTGTGCCTGTTTGTATGTGTGTGTCTGTTTGTATGTGTGTGTCTGTTTGTATGTGTGTGTCTGTTTGTATGTGTGTCAGTTTGTATGTGTGTCTGTTTGTATGTGTGTGTCTGTTTGTATGTGTATGCTTGTTTGTATGTGTGTTCTATTTGTATGTGTATGTCTGTTTTTTTTTTTTTTTTTTTTTTTTTCTATATTCCAACTTACTTCCTCTCGGGCATAGGCTGAGAGCCTTAACATTCACCGCTTTACAATGAACAGTGAAGCCCGTGAGGTCTTGTTCCACTCTAGGGAGTGAGACATGTGAAGCACGTAGAGTACAACGAGCACCTGCCATCTTGCCTTCACATGAGGCACGGTGCTCACTCATGGCCCGAAACGACCCCATCTCTGAAGCCACCTCGTTCCCGTGCTTCACTGTCTCACCACCTACACTCGGACTCTCACACTTACACACACACAACGCCACCTGTTGAGCAGATAACTCACCAGGCATTGCACCCCTATAGCATATTTTGAATATGGGAATATTCATACAGTGCTATTAAATCAGGGAACAATGAGGGTATTTTATTGACGTTTAGGTGGGCTTGTGGTAATGCACTGATACTAGGTACAACACAATTTCCATCCCAATAATATCTTCCCATTGATACATCAGGATTTGAACCCGGGACCTTTGGATTACCAGGCCAGTGGCAAGACCACTCCACCACACCTCCCCTTTGTATGTGTGTATCTGTTTATATGTGTGTATCTGTTTGTATGTGTGTGTCTATTTGTATGTGTGTGTCTATTTGTATGTATGTGTCTGTTTGTATGTGTGTGTCTGTTTGTATGTGTATGCTTGTTTGTATGTGTGTGTCTATTTGTATGTGTGTGTCTGTTTGTATCTGTGTGTCTGTTTGTATGTGTGTGTCTGTTTGTATGTGTGTGTCTCTTTGTATGTGTGTGTCTGTTTGTATGTGTATGTCTGTTTGTATGTGTATGTCTGTTTGTATGTGTATGTCTGTTTGTATGTGTGTGTCTGTTTGTATGGGTGTGTCTATTTGTATGTGTATGTCTGTTTGTATGTGTGTGTCTGTTTGTATGTGCGTGTCTGTTTGTATGTGTATGTCTGTTTGTATGTGTGTGTCTGTTTGTATGTGTATGTCTGTTTGTATGTGTATGTCTGTTTGTATGTGTATGTCTGTTTGTATGTTTGTGTCTGTTTGTATGGGTGTGTCTATTTGTATGTGTATGTCTGTTTGTATGTGTGTGTCTGTTTGTATGTGTATGCTTGTTTGTATGTGTGTGTCTGTTTGTATGTGTGTGTCTGTTTGTATGTGTGTATCTGTATGTGTGTGTCTGTTTGTATGTGTGTGTCCGTTTGTATGTATGCGTCTCTGTGTATGTGTGCGTCTGTTGGTATGTGTGTGTCTGTTTGTATGTGTGTGTCTGTTTGTGTGTCTGTTTGTATGTGTGTGTCTGATTGTGTGTGTCTGTTTGTGTGTCTGTTTGTATGTTTGTGTATGTATGTGTGTGTCTGTTTGTTTGTGTGTCTGTGTGTGCGTATGTCTGTTTGTATGTGTGTCTGTTTGTGCATGTATGTCTGCGTGCATGTGTGTCTGTTTGTGTATGTATGTCTGTTAGTATGTGTGTCTGTTTGTGTATGTATGTCTGTTTGTATGTGTGTCTGTTTGTATGTGTATGTGTGTGTCTGTATGTGTGTGTATGTATGTTTGTATGTGTATGTCTGTTTGTACGCATTTGCCTGTATGTGTATGTCTGTTTGTATGTGTGTTTGTTTGTGTATGTGTATGTCTGTTTGTATGTTGTGTCTGTTTGTATGTGTGTTTGTTTGTGTATGTAGGTCTGTTTGTATGTGTATGCTTGTTTGTATGTGTATGTCTGTTTGTATGTGTATGTTTGTTTGTATGTGTGTGTCTGTTTGTATGTGTATGCTTGTTTGTATGTGTATGCTTGTTTGTATGTGTATGTCTGTTTGTATGTGTATGCTTGTTTGTATGTGTATGCTTGTTTGTATGTGTATGCTTGTTTGTATGTGTATATCTGTTTGTATGTGTGTGCTTGTTTGTATGTGTATGTCTGTTTGTATGTGTATGTCTGTTTGTATGTGTATGCTTGTTTGTATGTGTATGCTTGTTTGTATGTGTATGCTTGTTTGTATGTGTATGCTTGTTTGTATGTGTGTGCCTGTTTGTATGTGTATGTCTGTTGTATGTGTATATCTGTTTGTATGTGTATGCTTGTTTGTATGTGTATGTCTGTTGTATGTGTATATCTGTTTGTATGTGTATGCTTGTTTGTATGTGTATGCTTGTTTGTATTGGTGTGCCTGTTTGTATGTGTATGTCTGTTTGTATGTGTGTGCCTGTTTTTATGTGTATGCTTGTTTGTATGTGTATACTTGTTTGTATGTGTATGTCTGTTTGTATGTTTATGCTTGTTTGTATGTGTATGTCTGTTTGTATGTGTATGTCTGTTTGTATGTGTATGTCTGTTTGTATGTGTATGCTTGTTTGTATGTGTATATCTGTTTGTATGTGTATGTCTGTTTGTATGTGTATGCGTGTTTGTATGTGTATATCTGTTTGTATGTGTATGTCTGTTTGTATGTGTATGCGTGTTTGTATGTGTATGTCTGTTTGTATGTGTATGTCTGTTTGTATGTGTATGCGTGTTTGTATGTGTATATGTGTTTGTATGTGTATGTCTGTTTGTATATGTATGCTTGTTTGTATGTGTGTGCCTGTTTGTATGTGTATGTCTGTTTGTATGTGTATGCCTGTTTGTATGTGTATGTCTGTGTGTATGTGTATGCCTGTTTGTATGTGTATGCCTGTTTGTATGTGTATGTCTGTTTGTATGTGTATGCCTGTTTGTATGTGTATATCTGTTTGTATGTGTATGTCTGTTTGTATGTGTATGCGTGTTTGTATGTGTATATCTGTTTGTATGTGTATGTCTGTTTGTATGTGTATGCGTGTTTGTATGTGTATGTCTGTTTGTATGTGTATGTCTGTTTGTATGTGTATGCGTGTTTGTATGTGTATATCTGTTTGTATGTGTATGCTTTTTTGTATGTGTATGCTTGTTTGTATGTGTATATCTGTTTGTATGTGTATGCTTGTTTGTATGTGTATGTGTATGTGTTGTTGTATGTGTATGTTTGTTTGTATGTGTGTGCCTGTTTGTATGTGTATGCTTGTTTGTATGTGTATGCTTGTTTGTATGTGTATGCTTGTTTGTATGTGTATGCTTGTTTGTATGTGTATGCTTGTTTGTATGTGTATGCTTGTTTGTATGTGTATGCATGTTTGTATGTGTATGCTTGTTTGTATGTGTATGCCTGTTTGTATGTGTATGTCTGTTTGTATGTGTGTGCCTGTTTGTATGTATATGTTTGTTTGTATGTGTATGCTTGTTTGTATGTGTATGTCTGTTTGTATGTGTGTGTCTGTTTGTATGTGTATGCTTGTTTTTATGTGTATGTTTGTTTGTATGTGTATGTCTGTTTGTATGTGTATGCTTGTTTGTATGTGTATGTCTGTTTGTATGTGTATGCTTGTTTGTATGTGTGTGTCTGTTTGTATGTGTATGCTTGTTTGTATGTGTATGTCTGTTTGTGTGTGCATGCTTGTTTGTATGTGTATGCTTGTTTGTATGTGTATGCTTGTTTGTATGTGTATGCTTGTTTGTATGTGTATGCTTGTTTGTATGTGTATGCTTGTTTGTATGTGTATGTTTGTTTGTATGTGTGTGTCCTATTGTATGTGTATGCTTGTTTGTATGTGTATGTCTGTTTGTGTGTGCATGCTTGTTTGTATGTGTGTGTCTGTTTGTATGTGTATGTCTGTTTGTATGTATGCCTGTTTGTATGTGTATGATTGTTTATGTGCCTGTTTGTATGTGTGTGTCTGTTTGTATGTGTGTGCCTGTTTGTATGTGTATGTCTGTTTGTATGTGTATGTTTGTTTGTATGTGTGTGCCTGTTTGTATGTGTGTGCCTGTTTGTATGTGTGTGCCTGTCTGGATGTGTGTGTGTGTGTGTGACGTGATAAGAGCTGTCAACATATGTGTGTGTGTGGCTGTGTCTGTATGTGAGTTTCGTGATAAGAACTGTTTATGTACAGTATGTGTGCGTCTGTTTGTGGGTGTAGGTATATGTGGGATATTCATCTATAAAGAGAGAATAAACAAACAGGCAGTATGAGAATATGTAGAATTTACTTATCCAAGTGTAATCCTAATGTATTTTTGAATCTAGAATGAAGTTTTATTATTTAATTATTATTATTATTATTTTTATTATTATTATTAACAGAGTGGAACGCAACAAGATGAGAATGGTGATATGGATGTATGGTGCCAAACTGCAAGATAGGATATCTAGTGAAGAGCTGAGGAGAAAGGTTAGGTATCAAGAGTATCAGTGATGCAATGCGTACTAGCAGGCTTGGATGGTTTGGACATGTGGAGAGGATGGATGAACGAAGTTGGGTGAGAAGATGCAAGTCCGTGCACCTAGAGGAGGCTGCACTAAGGGGCAGACCAAGATTGACGTGGGATCAGACTTTACGGTCTGATATTGAATACAAATAATCTGACAAGTGAAGTAGCTCTGAACAGGGTTGCCTGGAATGCCGCCATTAGAACATGAGACCGGAACCGCGCTTCGTGTGAAGCACTTGGTCTTTAACTTAATGTACAGTATGCATGTATGTATATATACATTTTATGTCATTCATTTATAGTTTGTATCTAGATTTACTAATGCAGTCTTTTTTCACATCTTTATACTGTCATTTTTCGTAGGCTTTATGAAATCCTTATAAATCACTATGATATTAAAGTGTTCTTACAATTCTGTGTATTCTTTTGTTTCTAGATTTGCTTTATGATGGAGTGAATGTCTCCAAAACCCAGCAATAGAAATAGATAAGATGAACGTGTTCTTTTTATCAAGTCATGATGTTCCTCTTCATTATTCGTCACCGCTTCCCACGGGCAAGATCTATCGCTGATATATATATATATATATATATATATATATATATATATATATATATATATATATATATATATATATATATATATATATATATATATATATATATATATATATATATATATAAATAATATATATATATACATATATATATATACAGTATATATATATATATTATATATATATATATATATATATACAGTATATATATATATATATATATATATATATATATATATATATATATATATAATATACAGGGTGTCCCACGAGTTTTGTTAGATACCGCCAGGCTGTTTGGGAGTATTTTCTTTGAAAGTATAGTCCATTAAAGCCGGCCTTTTGGCGTTTTTCATAATTTTTATCCCCGCTTTCCTTCAATAATATGAGGATACGAAAAACAACTAAGAAGTGTATTCTGAAGCATGGTATGGATACTTCGAATTGACTCCAAAGCCTCCATTATATCATTCTTCATACGCCATTGGAATATTGTAAGAAACCCTCTTTCTTTGATGTACGGGGATACTGTCTCAAAATAGCTGCTATGGGCATGCTAAACGGAACAGGTATGACTGCGACTGGTGTGTCACTGGGGAAGGGTTTGACTGTGATGGGCATGTCAAGGGAGGAGGGGAGCGTGACTGCGACTGGCGCGTCATTAGGGTGGTTTTCGGCTGTAAGGGCGTGCCGAGGGGGAAGGTGACTGCGACGGGCGTGTCACATGAAGAGGTTTTGGCAGTGAAGGGCGGACCAAGTGGGTAGGGGAGTGTGATTCCGACGAGCGTGTCACTGGTAGAGGTTTTGGCAGCGAAGAGAGGGCCAAAGGTGGGGGCGACTGATAAGGGCGTCTTGCTAGGAGAGGTCTTGACTGCAAAGGGTGCCGTGGTATAGTGGGTTAAAAGCTTGGACACTCGTTCTGAATGTTATATATACATACATACATACGTATATAAATGTAGGCACATGCATATGCATACACCATAATACACACGTGTATACACACGTATATACATATGACATTCAGATACATAAGTACACAATAACATACAGATAAATACATTCACACTCACACATATACAGTACACATGCTATGCTTACGTACACATATATACACTTAATATATGACACATACACACATGTACGGTACATATTAAATAGTAACGCACCTAATATATGTACGGTACGTATTAATTAGTAACACACATAATCACACATGAATGCATCATAAACAAATAATAAAAACTATTATTAAAGATATAATTTAGATGGGGGACTCTTGCAGGCGACTGCACCTATGCACACTGTACAAACATAATTTAAATAAGTAATAATTACAAACTATTTTATAAGATAATATATACAATATTTACATGTGAATGGGCGAAATCACTGTTTTAGGAATGCAGGTGATTAATCATAATTATAAAAGCACTTACAATTATAATGCATACGTAAGTACAGTTGTTCACCTTCTTGCACATTACATACAGTACACCGGCACACTATGTACATTACGTACAGTACACCTGTTACATTCATATGAATTACATACATTACACCTGCACACACGTTCATATCATACAATCTGGATCACATGTGTATATAATGCAAAGATGAACGTTACTACCCATGCACATAGAATGTTGCCCACAAGAAAATATAAAAATAAGCAATAATTATGATCGACTCTTGTGGGCAACTGCACGATGCACACTACACACAAATGAACCCACACAGATCACCGAGGAGGAGGGGACTGTCTCAGTACTCTCATAAGTGTAAGTGAAAAATCGCCCAACCACCCTTTCACTGAGCCAGCAATGACGCTCTTAACACATCACCAACCACCGTTGCACTGGTGTTATCCAGGAGTACATCAGTGACCGGGCAGTGCAACAGAGGGTGGCCCGTGGTATCAATGCAGTGCTGACAGTCCATAGTCCTCCTGTGGGGTTTCTAGTTATATCTCCCAGCCACAATAATATCCAAGCTGCAGCCTGTGTAACACCACCTCATCCTTGTTGGTTATACCCCTTGGTAGCAGTAGAGGTTTGTAGCCACTGACTCTACCGTATCATGTGGCAGAGTATTGTCCAGGTACCAGGGATCTGTGGAGGAGCTCTCTAACCTAAATGTACATAAAAGCACAGGGCCAGACAAAATTCTTGCCAAATTTCTACGAGATGGAGCCATTAGTATAGCAGGTCCCTTAACCCACATCATCAACCTGTCAATTAACACCAACACTGTACCTGATGAACTGAAGGAAGCTATTGTAACCCCTCTATTCAAAAAAGGAAATATATTAGATGTTAGTAACTACAGACCAGTTAGCATATTATGTATTGAATCAAAAATCCTTGAAAGTGCTGAATACACCCAAATTGAACACTACCTCAAAGAAAATTATCTATTCTATAAGTTTCAATCAGGTTTCAGAGGCATGTACTCGACAGACTCCTGTCTCATCCATTTAACAGATCACATTCGTAATGAAATGTCTAAAGGTAACTACACCGGTATGGTTCTTCTTGACCTACAAAAAGCGTTTGATACAGTAGACCATAATATCCTATGTAATAAACTACAAGCAATGGGCATTGGGTCAGTGAACTGGTTTAAATCTTATCTTAGTGGTAGAACACAAAGAGTCAAAATTGATGATAATCTTTCTGATCCTATGCCAATTAACTGTGGGGTCCTGCAGGGAAGCATCCTTGGTCCCTTACCCTTTCTCTATTATGTGAATGACATGGAACTGAGCGTATCGTGTAAATTATTACTGTATGCTGACGACAGTGTGCTTCTGGTTTCAGGAAAAGGCCCAATAAGTATTGCCGCCTCACTTTCCAAAGAACTAGAATCGTGTAGTGATTGGCTAGTGGACAATAGACTATCTCTTCACCTGGGCAAGACAGAAGCCATCTTATGTGGAACAAAACGCAAATTGAAAGACATTGAGGGCTTCTCGGTCAACTGTAATGATATTCCCATAACAACAGTGTCACAAGTGAAATATCTCTGATTAAAACTGGACTTCACTTCTTGGATTTCTTTTCTTGCTATCATGTCTCGCAACACAGCTATATTTATCCTTAGGCTTCTGTCATCTACCAACTTGGTAGACTGCAAACAATCCACCAAAGATTTGTTGTCTGAAAAACATTTTACCGGAATTGTGTGCTGATTTCCGAGGATTGTTCTCAGCATATGTGCCAAATACATCCCATTCTCTGCTGCATCTAATAGACTAAGGGATTCTGCTGCCAAAGTCGATTTCACCACCCGTCTCACCTTTCTTGATCTCCACGCAATGGGGCAGCTATTTCCCTCTCTGTCTCTCATAAATATGATGTGACCACCCTGAGACCCAAGGTCTGTCAAATTGCCAAAAGACGCGTCACTGTAGCATTTAAGTGTACACTCGTCCAGGTCCACTTTCCCAAACCAAATTGACAGTGGGTTATCCTTGACCTTCTTGACGGCTTTGTTGGCTCTGATTACATCTCCGACAGTTGTCCGATTGAATGCCGTACTCAGTTCACATACATCATATGATATATCTGGCCTCGTTTGTGTGGCTACCCAGTTTAGTTGGCCCACAACAGATCGGTATTTTGTTCTCTCCTCTTGACTGACTTCATCATTTCTTCTGTCCTTATAAGATTTGATCATGTTCATCTCTTGGAGTCCATGTCTAATGTAATTGTCTTGATTGATCATAATGCCATCCTCTGCTTGTTCTATTGTGATACCTAGGTACTGGAAACGAGTCTTCTCTTCAGAACCAATCAGAAATAATTCTTCCAACTGGGACATTACAGATATCTTGAATGCATTTGACCCGCTCCAATAGAAGTCATCTACATGGATGCAAATGATCCCTTCTAATCTTCCATCATTATGCCAGAAGAACAGTGCTGGTTCTAAACCACACATGGACATACCCAATGTAAGCAATTCATGCTTCACCCTCTCGTACCATGCTCTGGCTGCATCATTGAGACCATATACTGTCTTCTTTAATCTCCATAGATATCCATTGTAGAATTCTTCAGGGGGCAACACGAAAATCTCTCTATTAATAGGATGCCCCTGTAAGAAAGCGGCTTTCACATCCAGTGCATGGCAGTCCCAATTCTTGGCGGACACAATACTTAAAGCCAGTCTAAAAGCTTCCTTTGAACACGTAGGAAAATCAATGGGAACATCCTTTAATTCTTCCTCAAAGCCACGTGCCACTAAACGGGCCTTAATAACCTGAGTGCCAGATTTTATTTTCTGTGTCATTATCCACCTTGTTGATATGGCCTTCTGACCTTGGTCCTCAACTTCCTCAAACACATCATTATCAATCCAATTCTTCATTTCTGCCCTTTTTGCCTCTGTGCATGCATCATTGGAATATGTTATCATGACTTCCTCTGTATCGTTCACAATCCGCCAATTATAGATGTCTTTTTCTACATCAATCCATTTTGTCACATTACTTGTTTCGTCTCTGATGTTGAAACATGTTTTGTACTTGCCAGTTGCTTTACCGGCTCTACTTAAGATTGTGATAATTACTTTTTCCTTGTTTTCCACCATGTATCCTTCTATTCTATCCCCCACTCTAGGCATTCTAGGCACTCTAGCTTCAGCGGCTACACTGTTTCCGTCTCCGGACTCCTGTTCACCACTGCATTTCTCATTATCATCCATTTCAGCGTCCTCAGGCTCATTCTCTGTTTCGTTTTCTATGTTAACGTCGTTTGATTCGTTTTCAACTGGAACATGCAATCCTGTCTCCGTTGTTTTGCCACTACTGATATCGTCCATGTCTTGCATCTTGCAACTGGCATTCTGCAACCTACAAGTGTGCACTCGCACATATGTTCCTCCATGTTTCACAAGAACTTGTATACCATCCTTTCCAATCACTATACCTGGGCCTTTCCATTGGTTTTCACTGTTTCGTTTGTAATATACTCTGTCTCCATTTTGCAAGCATACCATGTTGTCTGCTCTTACGTTATGCAGTAGTGCCCTACGTATTTTCTCATTGGACTCATTTTTGATGAACACTTCTCTGGCCACACGCATAGCATTAAGGTTTTCAGCCACGATTTCCGATGATGTCCTGTTTTCAAGAGCAGGAATCTTATTATTCAGCACACTAGGTATACTTGGGTTGAATCCATACACCAGCTGGTTTGGGGAAAAGCCATTGTTGTTCTGGAGTGCATTACGTGCTGATACAGCCCATGCCAGTGCTGTAGATACGCCACATTTTGCATCCAACACAATCTTTGCCACATTATCACCAAGTACGGCATTCAGCCGCTCACATACGCCATTGCTCCATGGGCTTTCAGAGGCTGTGCACATCACTTGAATATTATAATTTTCGGCCATGCTCCGAAAATCACTGTTATTGAACTCTCCACCATTGTCGGTCAAGAACTTGTCAGGTGCTCCAAACCGGCTGATCCACGGAATCACTACCTCTCATATAATGGTCTCAGGTTTCTTATTGTGGATGACCGTAGTCACACAATATCTTGTTGCCAAGTCAACCAAGACAAGAAAATAGTCACTCTTCCATGCCTTCAGATCCATTCCTACTGCCTCATTGAACGTCTTACCAATGGGGAGTCCCACCACAGGACGGGGAGGCACTTTCTTAAATTTTCTACAAATATCACAACTATCACTCACTTTATTTATTTCCAGTTTCCATTGTTCATTGAGTATCCCTGCCTCTTTGATTAATCTCGTTAACTTCTCTGCAGTGGGATGTGAGAATTGCCGATGTAACTTCACCACCTTCTTGGAAATGTCTTCATGATCTTCTGTGGCCAATACCCAGTCTACCATTTGCTTACATGGTGTCTTCACTATGGGAAGTGTATAATGCCCTGTAGAGGTAATATGCAGCTTACTTTCTCTGCCAAACATACGCACTGTATCCTTTCTGAAGTTCAATATCATGCCTCCACATTTCATGGCTGACCTGCTCATTAGTAGTGGAATTCTACAATCCACCACATCGGTCCGAATCATGATTTTTATCCCATGTATATAACAGGGAATATGCACAATACCTTTTGATGTCACCTGTCTTCCATCTCCGAATTTAAATGATGTCTCTGATCTCTCTCTTTTAATCAACTGTAGGTCTTCTGATGATACTGTATCCACATAAGCCTGTAACCAGTCTTCTCCACACACCGTTGTAGAACATCCTGAATCAAGAACCAGGGCTCCCAAAGCTTCCGACATTAATTTTTCTCTCTTATCAACCCTGTCTGATAGCAATGTCAGCTGCACTTCGCCAGTATCTTCCATCACAACCTTATTTTCCATATCCCTATCCTCTCTCTTAGGACAATTTCGGACCCAGTGGTCAACAGATCCGCACACGAAACATTTTGTGAGCTCACCATTTGGTCCTGTCGGGTTTTTGGCATCACCACTAACACCTCTAGGACTCCAGTACCTGTTACGTATTCCACGTCTATACCCACGTCTATATCTGCCTCCGGTGCCTCGAAATGGAGCTCTACTGACTTCCAAAATGGGCTCAGACTTCACCTGCACCTGCACTGTGTCATTATGTGCATCTCCACTTAAATTGTGGTCTACAATTCCACCTCCGAACATTCTATTTAATGTCTTTTTCATCTCCTCGAATGTGATGGTAGTCGTAGTTGACATCGCTAATTGGAAGTGAATATCTGACAAATCACAACTTTTCAATAACCGAAACGCCAACACCTGATCTGGCAGTTCCATACCATGTTTCTTGAATCTACAATATCTTCTACCAAATTCCACCAAATAGTCAGTTATCGTCATCTCAGCGGGGCGCTTGAACGATTCAAATTCAGAATAAGCCATAAAGGCCCGTCTATTTTTATCTAGCATAAAAACAGAGTCTAATCTTGTCAGCAAATGTTCCATTCCTTTGTCACTCGCCAAGACTGTTGTATCTATTTCGCTGCTGACATCTCTAGCCCTGCCAGTCAATGTCAAATGAACCGCCAATGCTTGCTTCTCCGGTGTCACACTCGTTAGTTTCTGCCATATTTCGATATCTTTCTTCCACCTCTCATAGTCTTTTTCCGATGTCATTTGTGGAGGATTTTTAATCACTGACGCCATATTTCGGTAAAACTGCGAACTACGCTCTGCTACCACTGTTGAACTCACTTTGTATTCGCCTTACCTCGCTGTATCACCGGCAGAGTTCCATATGCTGAGTATTGCAGGCAGAGTTGGCGGATAATACTTGATTCATTGTCCAGGGCGGGGTGAGCAGATTATATTCCAGTGCACTAATAAGCTTTGAGTGCTGACTCATTTCTTGTTGCCTGGCCAGGACTTGACTCCACTGTCAGCACTTCCATCCGCTATCGTTACTCACGGTCAACTCTCTTCCGACGCCATGACTCAGTTACTCATCGCCCTGCTCATGACGTCACAATATCGACGCTCCATATACGCACTAGTTTCCGTGCCCCACTTGAATTCATTTGTTTTTTATCTTTCTTTCCTTTTCCGATTACGTATCTTTTAGGCAATATATATTGTATTTATTCCACATTATTCTTATTGTACTTTCCCACTTATGTTGTGTGTTTTCTCACAACATAATTACTTAATACCCATTTATCTACTTATTCTTATTGTACTTTTTCCACTTATGTATATTGTCATAACATATTCACTTTAATACCCAAGTTTCTGATTACTAAGACTAACAATTTTGACTATTCTGTGTCATCCTGGTACTCTGCATCATCTAAATCAGCAAAGCACAAACTTCAGGTCACTCAAAATAAAATGGTTAGGTTCATGCTGAACCTAGGACCCAGATCGCATATTGGCCAGGAACAACTTGAGTCACTTGTGTGACGCCTACCAGCATTGACAGAATCGCCTCCCGTTAGCCGCTAGCGCTTGCCAGGGCAGTGAAGTGGGCTACAGTTATCAGAGAATGTTGTTCTTTCTTTCATAGTACTTGCATTGTTACTGACATTCCAGTGGTGGTCTTTATTTTCGTCTGTGACAACGGGAAGTATTTTATATTATGAATAGAATATAACATGCATTGTGTATAGTTAAGGAGAGAGAACAATATAGGCAGTGAGGTGGTAGTGTGTGCGTGCATATACATGTGCTGCCTCCCCCGCTTGGAGGCTCGCGCGCGTGCCTTCTACCGCCTCTTGATTGGCTGGTGGTTCTTGGCGCGTCATGGAGGCCTGCTGCCTTGTGACGTATCGGCCTGTGATTGGCCGACCACCATGCCTTTGTGGGATCCTGGGGGTCCCGAGGAGCTACCCTCTTGAGAGCAGGCTAGGGACGCACATGACTAACATCCTTTTTACCACTGTCCCCCATATCTCCACCATTCTGATACTGTCTCTCTTACTCAACTTCTTTTCTTTCATTCCTCTAATCTTTTAACATCACAGCACTCCCTTTGGGTTCTGCACATGATTTCATATCGGCCCATCGTATTATGTGCGTCGCTCTCTGAGATATTTACATGTACTTAGAATAGGTTTGAGGGTTCTTAGTTAGTAGAGGTTAAGAACTCGGTGTGTCTCCATTATTGATTTAGTGGTCTGCTGGGTTATTTAATGCTAGACTGGGATAAGGCTTCTGTTGTCGTTGTCAGCGATGTGTGTACGGTTCGCTTATACCTACACGACTTCGACGGTTTCTGTGGTAGCCTAGGTTGTCTTTTTGGTTGTGCCTTTTGCGAGTGCAGCATCGTGTGGTAAGAGGGCATTAGCCTACTACCTTGTCACACAGTGCTGCCTCTTTGCTTGACTTTAGAGGGATCGCCAGGGTAGAACCAGATACTTGAGATCTGGATCTACCAAGAGAGCATCCCCGTCATTAACGTAACTTTAATCATACCGCCTTAAGGACAACGCTAGGCTATGAGCCAGTCTTGCTCAGCCACAGTTTCCTAACCTTGATATCCCAGCTAGACTTTATTCGCCTAGCAGACACTAGTTAGGACATGAGCTCTTTATGATATGTATGCATTATTATTCATGGCATTTATTAGTCTAGGTTGTTGTTGAGTTGCACAACCATAGCAGACTGTTTCGTTGATGAGGAAGTATTTCTTTTAGTGTCGAGCATTACTGCCGTTGCGCATTTATAGTATTCCCGTGTCAGTTAACATTATAATCATGTCCTATCTTTTAGTGTATTCAGTCTACACATGTGGTGTCCTGCCTCCTGCCTTTATATAATTTAAGATACGAGCATCTTATGAGCATCAGACTTTCTTCAGAAGTTTCCAGGTCTATGCTGTAGGACTAGACTTCACTTTCTTTCAGATAGGAGTGAAGAGTTTATTGTTGTTTAGAGTAACTGTATTGAAGCATCTTTTTATTGTATTAACACCTTACGAGCGGCCTAGGCGGTATATAATATGTAGCCACCAGCGGGGTGTTTTTAGCCAAAATAGGGCTGTTTACGTGATCATTTTCATGCCTAAATAAGACCCAGAGCGTAAAACAAGTATCTATCCCTGAAAGGGCATAAACAGAGCTTTCCAATGACACCATAACGATCCTTTTATGATGGCTAGTTTTCTTGCAACAACCGCGCAACGCGAGTGCAAAAAGCATGTAATTCGGCACTTTCCCCATACAATTCCGTATCTAGCGAGTGAGAGAGGGAGGGAGGAGGTGGGATTCGTGTCAGTAGGTTCGCCGCGGTGGTCTGGAGCAGTCATACGCTCGCTACTCTCCTGCCACCACTTGTCTCTCTCTCTCAGCAACATTACGTGCTGAAATTGCCACACGACCTATGTCGAGCGCCGCCAGATAGTCCAGAATTATTATACTCGACTTATGTTGCGCCCCGACAGTTATGGGTTAAATCTTGCAGTGATTTAATTGACCTTTCCATAGCTTCCCTTTTATGCATTTTAACGTAACTTGCATCTTGTTTGTTATCAGGCTATACCAGTGTGGGTTAGCCTGAAGTAGAGTACATTTATGCCCAGTTAAGACCCTAGACCCTATGCCAAGCGCTTGTTCAATGTCATTTTGACTATTCTGTGTCATCCTGGTACTCTGCATCATCTAAATCAGCAAAGCACAAACTTCAGGTCACTCAAAATAAAATGGTTAGGTTCATGCTGAACCTAGGACCCAGATCGCATATTGGCCAGGAACAACTTCAGTCACTTATGTGACGCCTACCAGCGTTGGCAGAATCGCCTCCCGTTAGCCGCTAGCGCTCATCAGGGCAGTGAAGTGGGCTACAGTTATCAGAGAATGTTGTTCTTTCTTTCATAGTACTTGCATTGTTACTGACATTCCAGTGGTGGTCTTTATTTTCGTCTGTGACAACGGGAAGTATTTTATATTATGAATAGAATATAACATGCATTGTGTATAGTTAAGGAGAGAGAACAATATAGACAGTGAGGTGGTAGTGTGTGCGTGCGTATACATGTGCTGCCTCCCCCGCTCGGAGGCTCGCGCGCGTGCCTTCTACCGCCTCTTGATTGGCTGGTGGTTCTTGGCGCGTCATGGAGGCCTGCTGTCTTGTGACGTATCGGCCTGTGATTGGCCGACCACCATGCCTTTGTGGGATCCTGGGGGTCCCGAGGAGCTACCCTCTTGAGAGCAGGCTAGGGACGCACATGACTAACATCCTTTTTACCACTGTCCCCCATATCTCCACCATTTTGATACTGTCTCTCTTACTCAACTTCTTTTCTTTCATTCCTCTAATCTTTTAACGTCACAGCACTCCCTTTGGGTTCTGCACACGATTTCATATCGGCCCATCGTATTATGTGCGTCGCTCTCTGAGATATTTACATGTACTTAGAATAGGTTTGAGGGTTCTTAGTTAGTAGAGGTTAAGAACTCGGTGTGTCTCCATTATTGATTTAGTGCTCTGCTGGGTTATTTAATGCTAGACTGGGATAAGGCTTTTGTTGTCGTTGTCAGCGATGTGTGTACGGTTCGCTTATACCTACACGACTTCGACGGTTTCTGTGGTAGCCTAGGTTGTCTTTTTGGTTGTGCCTTTTGCGAGTGCAGCATCGTGTGGTAAGAGGGCATTAGCCTACTACCTTGTCACACAGTGCTGCCTCTTTGCTTGACTTTAGAGGGATCACCAGGGTAGAACCAGATACTTGAGATCTGGATTTACCAAGAGAGCATCCCCGTCATTAACGTAACTTTAATCATACCGCCTTAAGGACAATGCTAGGCTATGAACCAGTCTTGCTCAGCCACAGTTTCCTAACCTTGATATCCCAGCTAGACTTTATTCGCCTAGCAGACACTAGTTAGGACATGAGCTCTTTATGATATGTATGCATTACTATTCACGGCATTTATTAGTCTAGGTTGTTGTTGAGTTGCACAACCATAGCAGACTGTTTCGTTGATGAGGAAGTATTTCTTTTAGTGTCGAGCATTACTGCCGTTGCGCATTTATAGTATTCCCGTGTCAGTTAACATTATAATTATGTCCTATCTTTTAGTGTATTCAGTCTACACATGTGGTGTCCTGCCTCCTGCCTTTATATAATTTAAGATACGAGCATCTTATGAGCATCAGACTTTCTTCAGAAGTTTCCAGGTCTATGCTGTAGGACTAGACTTCACTTTCTTTCAGATGGGAGTGAAGAGTTTATTGTTGTTTAGAGTAACTATATTGAAGCATCTTTTTATTGTATTAAATCTTGCAGTGATTTAATTGACCTTTCCATAGCTTCCCTTTTATGCATTTTTACGTAACTTGCATCTTGTTTGTTATCAGGCTATACCAGTGTGGGTTAGCCTGAAGTAGAGTACATTTATGCCCAGTTAAGGATACCCCGTTATCGCAGATTAACTTTGGAGGGTATAGGTGTTTTTGTTAGCTGGCATATAAGTTCAGGGGTTTGGATCTACTGTACCGTTGTTGCATAGTGCCCTATTACTAGTCCAATCATTAAGTGCCCTTGTTTTATTCGTAGCCCCGGTCGTAACAAATGGCGACCTTGTCCAGTATCTTATTTTAGTAGAAACCAGGATCCATTTGTTGATTATTGCAGTAATAACATATAATGACCTTACCTGGTATCTAAGTAAGAATTGCGGGATTGTTGGACATTTGTTTTATGAGGAATATTTTGGACACGTGGATTTTTTTTTTTTTGGCAACGTAGTATAGCACTTGAGTTGTCTTCGAGCATTTTATATTTTTGAGTGAATAGTGCTACATGAGAGTTTACGTACTTCTTTTTTTTTATAAACGTTGAGAATTTTCGGTGGACACTATGTCGAACGACGGATCAATGTACAGTGAGGACACAGTACGGGAAGCAGACTCTGAGGTGCAGCAGCGGGGTTTGTTAGAAGGTATTAGAGTAATAATTAGTGAGGAGGATGCAAGGAAGTTTCTGGAGATACCTATTACCGTTGACCGGGTGTCGGGGATTGATCGGTATGGTCTCCAGTGTTTGGCCACGGTCATGGGTCATGTGGGCACTAGCAGCATGACGAGAGGTGACCTGGTGGCCTGGGTGCTCGGCGGGGTGCGTGGGGCTTCGGGTGGAGCGGGAGCTGGGGCACCTTCGGCCCAGCCCCCATTCCACTCGACTCCTACCATGGTGCCCCCTCGGGCTCCGGAGCCGGGTACGTTCCCGCAGGCCGATAGTCACTGGCAGCGTGGTTTGCTCTTGGGTGGGTCTCCAATTGTTGCATCTCCTCCTCCTCAAGGTTTAACTGCAGAGATGATCTTCCAGCTTGAGTTGGCTAAGATTGAGCAACGAAAGCATGAGCTTGAGCAACGAAAGCATGAATCTGAGATTGAGATGGCTAAGATTGAGGCTACGAAGTACTGTGCAGACAGAGATCTTGAGAAGTCTAGGGTGGAGTCGACAGGGCAGCGTCTCGGTTCTGGGAATCGAGGTCTTGAGCAGTCTTTATCGCAACTTATTAAATTAGTCCCTGCATTTGATGAGTCGGGTGTCACTGAATTTTTCCTACGTTTTGAGAAGAAGTGCCGGGAGCACCAATGGCCCGAGGTTAAGTGGGCAGCCCTTGTTTCCTCTAGATTGGTTGGCAAAGGACTCAAGGCATATGATGCGTTGCCCTTGGAGTCTTGCATCGATTATGAGGTATTGAAAGAAGCTGTTCTGCGGGCATTCGAGTTACAACCAGAGACATATAGGTTGAAGTTCCGGGGTGTTACGAAGGGTCGTGAGTGCACTTTTCTAGAACATGCCCGGGAACTGTCTGATGCATTGAGAAATTGGCTGAGGTCAGAGAAGGTGACGACGTTCGGAGAGCTTGAGCAGTTAGTCCTTCTAGAGCAATTTTTCAAGTGCACAGGCGGCGACCTGACTTTAAACCTCAAAGAGAAAAACCCTAAAACTCTACAGGAGGCAGCTGAGATGGCTGACCGTTGGCTATCGCTGATTCGTGGGTGCGGGTCTGCACAACGGAACGATGCAGGTAACAAGGGGCGCAACACTCCACCCCCCCGAGTCAGTGATACACCATATAACCATAATAACAAGAGCAATGATATTAAGTCTGACCATAAACCTAATACCGTCCCGTTTATGAAGGGTCCGGGCCCTTCCCCACCTCAAGGGAAGCCCAAGGGGGAGTCAGAGTGTTTTCATTGTCACGAGAAGGGGCATTTTGCACGATCCTGTCCTAGCAAGCAACCTACAGCAGTCGTGTCTTTGGCTCGCAACATTGGAGTGTCTTTGAAGTCGTCTGCGTTTGCCCGGGGTAAATGGTCAGAGGCTGGAGCACAGCCAGTGAAGAAGTGTCCGGAAGGCTTGACACCTGTCCGGGATACTTTTTGTGACCATAGAGGGCGCGGCTGCGTGAGTTGGGCTGGTTGCAAGCATGGAGTAGAATTTTTGCGTGATACGGGTGCTTCCTTGACATTGATGAGAAACTTTACAGGCAAACCTATAAACGCGGCACGGGTAGTTGTGGTGCAGGGTATCAATGCTACAAAGTCATACCCATTGGTCCGAGTGGAGCTGGAGGTAGAAGGTGTGACACGAGAGTTTGATGTCGGAATCGTGGGGAAACTGCCAGTAGAGGGCGTCGACCTTCTTCTCGGCAACGACTTTGCGGTACCTGCTTCTGAGGTTCCACCCTTAGTCGGTGCCGAGAGGGCAGCCGACGTGAGTAGGGAGGGGCAGGAGTTGGTCGAGAGGTGTCAACCACAGCACAGGGCGTGTGTTGTCACCCGATCTCGTGCATCTAAAGTGTCACAGCCTACTCCTCAATCTCTAGACCAGCGGAGGAACGGTCGGAAGGAGCAAGCTAAAGTTGGGAGTTTTGAGAGTTTTGCTCCAGCGGCTCTCATTAGCGACTTAGTACTTGACCCAGAGGTGAGCTCCGGAGTGGCCCCAGAACCTGTCACCCCTAGTGACATGGTTGGGCGTGATGGCACTCCGCGACTTAGTAGTTCCCAGGTGGAGGAGAGTTGTGGGAACGGGGCAATCGAACACGAGGACGGGGAAACATGTCATGTGAACCTGTTGGAGGAGTTTGTGAGGCAACCACCTGAGCAGCCTACTGTCCTTGCGTTGGTCTGCAGCGGCCAAGGAGGAGAAGGAGAGGGAGGCAGTAGGGCACAGGTGGAGGAGAGTTGGGATTGTCATGTCTCGGCGGATCAGTGGGCGGGGGACACTAGTCTGGTGCCTGTGGAAGCGCTAGAGCACCTGCCTGAGCCGCAGTGTGCAGCGCTCCAGCACCATCTCGGTTCATACCCCACTGGTTGTGCCGAGCACCCGAGCCTCACAACTCAGGCGGTGCAAGATGTTCCGCGGGCAGGTCACTTGAATGTTGGTAGACCGTTAGCCTCGTTGTTTCGGTGGTTCAAGGTGGGCGACGAGGCTTTGACATGATTGTCAGGTCAGGGTCGACCCATGGCTGCCAGGGGTGGTGGTCAGAAGGAGGACATTGAGCAGATTGGTGAGGTTGGCTGTGGAGGGGATGTGCCCGGTCGTTGCATAGCCTCCCAATGCTGCTCTAGTCGAATGCAACAGCCCTACCATAGACCGACTGTACCTGGCCATGTCGCTGAAGGCGGTGATGCTGCGCAGGCGGATGTAGTCGTAAGGAATGCGGGGGCGCGCGTGCGCGGTATCGGCGGGGAACCCTTAGCAATAATGAACTATGGGAGTGACTGCACAGGTGGTACTGATTGTCCCTCTCATGACCTGGCTGTTCTAGGGACGAAGGTGGAGAAGGAGGGAGACTACAGGTTAGAAGCTACGGTCTCGGCTGGGTTGTGGGAGGGCACTAGGCATGTTGTTCTGCGAGATAAGTTGTTTACTAGGCTGTGGCAGTGCATCCCATGTTTGTTGCTTCTCCAGGCCTGATGTACGGGGTAGAATCCGACATGGAGGCTGGAGACAGTGCAAGGCTCAGTTTAATTCCCTACCGTATAAATCCTGCTCAACAGCCTGTCGTGAAAACAGAGCTAGACGACATGTGGAAAAAGGGTCTGAGGGATAAAGGATATCGTGAGTGGTCGTTGCCAGTGAGTTTACAACCTGAGTTGAGTGGCAAGATCCGTGTGTATGGTGATTGCAAGAGTGTGGAAGCATTATCCCTGACAGACACCTATCCATTACCCAAGGGTCTGAGGGATAAGGGATATCGTGAGTGGTCGTTGCCAGTGAGTTTGCAACCGGAGTTGAGTGGCAAGATCCGTGTGTGTGGTGATTGCAAGAGTGTGGAAGCATTATCCCTGACAGATGCCTATCCATTAACTAGAGTTGACGATACCATAGACCGCATCGGGGCTGCCTCGCTCGTCACGAAGGTAGAACTAGTGAAATGTTATTGGCAGGCCCCGTTGCCGGAAAGAGCGAAGAGAAGTGCCAGTCTTGTGATGAACTGGGCAGTTTATCAGTGTCAGGTGTTGTTGTGCTGCCGGAACACAAGTTGGATGTGTGGCATGCTAAGGGTACTGATAATGTTTTGGCTGATTGTTTATCACGGGAGGGTCTGTTTGCAGGAGAACCCTCACCGTTCAGTCAGTGTGTGTTGAGAGTGGAGAAAAATCAGGCTTGCCCCTGTAGAGCAGCCGTCAAAAACAACATTAAAATTAAATAAAAAAAATCACATAAAAACTCTTTCTTTTGATAGTTAATTGTAAGTTGCCAATGTTATAGCTAAAGTCCTAAGTTGAACCTGTCTTTCACTTAGTAGGCTGGGCTCTGTAAAGCTCGCTCTGGGAGCATAGCAGGCTAAAAATTATACTATTATGTTTGGGAGGGGTTATGAGATTTTATTTATGCTAAAATGTTGTTTTATTGAGCTTTGCATTTCATTTCTGGTGGAGTGGCTGGTTGTGGCGGGTCTTGTCGACGTTCTGTCTTGTCAGATATAGTGCTCGCCTAATGTTGAGCGTCCCATATCTTGGGCAGGGTGTGACGCCTACCAGCGTTGGCAGAATCGCCTCCCGTTAGCCGCTAGCGCTCGCCAGGGCAGTGAAGTGGGCTACAGTTATCAGAGAATGTTGTTCTTTCTTTCATAGTACTTGCATTGTTACTGACAGTCCAGTGGTGGTCTTTATTTTCGTCTGTGACAACGGGAAGTATTTTATATTATGAATAGAATATAACATGCATTGTGTATAGTTAAGGAGAGAGAACAATATAGGCAGTGAGGTGGTAGTGTGTGCGTGCGTATACATGTGCTGCCTCCCCCTCTCGGAGGCTCGCGCGCGTGCCTTCTACCGCCTCTTGATTGGCTGGTGGTTCTTGGCGCGTCATGGAGGCCTGCTGCCTTGTGACGTATCAGCCTGTGATTGGCCGACCACCATGCCTTTGTGAGATCCTGGGGGTCCCGAGGAGCTACCCTCTTGAGAGCAGGCTAGGGACGCACATGACTAACATCCTTTTTACCACTGTCCCCCATATCTCCACCATTCTGTCTCTCTTACTCAACTTCTTTTCTTTCATTCCTTTCATCTTTTAACGTCACAGCACTCCCTTTGGGTTCTGCACATGATTTCATATCGGCCCATCGTATTATGTGCGTCGCTCTCTGAGATATTTACATGTACTTAGAATAGGTTTGAGGGTTCTTAGTTAGTAGAGGTTAAGAACTCGGTGTGTGTCTCCATTATTGATTTAGTGCTCTGCTGGGTTATTTAATGCTAGACTGGGATAAGGCTTCTGTTGTCGTTGTCAGCGATGTGTGTACGGTTCGCTTATACCTACACGACTTCGACGGTTTCTGTGGTAGCCTAGGTTGTCTTTTTGGTTGTGCCTTTTGCGAGTGCAGCATCGTGTGGTAAGAGGGCATTAGCCTACTACCTTGTCACACAGTGCTGCCTCTTTGCTTGACTTTAGAGGGATCTCCAGGGTAGAACCAGATACTTGAGACCTGGATCTACCAAGAGAGCATCCCCGTCATTAACGTAACTTTAATCATACCGCCTTAAGGACAACGCTAGGCTATGAGCCAGTCTTGCTCAGCCACAGTTTCCTAACCTTGATATCCCAGCTACACTTTATTCGCCTAGCAGACACTAGATAGGACATGAGCTCTTTATGATATGTATGCATTATTATTCACAGCATTTATTAGTCTAGGTTGTTGTTGAGTTGCACAACCATAGCAGACTGTTTCGTTGATGAGGAAGTATTTCTTTTAGTGTCGAGCATTACTGCCGTTGTGCATTTATAGTATTCCTGTGTCAGTTAACATTATATGTCCTATCTTTTAGTGTATTCAGTCTACACATGTGGTGTCCTGCCTCCTGCCTTTATATAATTTAAGATACAAGCATCTTATGAGCATCAGACTTTCTTCAGAAGTTTCCAGGTCTATGCTGTAGGACTAGACTTCACTTTCTTTCAGATAGGAGTGAAGAGTTTATTGTTGTTTAGAGTAACTGTATTGAAGCATCTTTTTATTGTATTAAATTTTGCAGTGATTTAATTGACCTTTCCATAGCTTCCCTTTTATGCATTTTAACGTAACTTGCATCTTGTTTGTTATCAGGCTATACCAGTGTGGGTTATCCTGAAGTAGAGTACATTTATGCCCAGTTAAGGATACCCCGTTATTGCAGATTAACTTTGGAGGGTATAGGTGTTTTTGTTAGCCGGCATATAAGTTCAAGGGTTTGGATCTAGCGTACCGTTGTTGTATAGTGCCCTATTACTAGTCCAATCATTAAGTGCCCTTGTTTTATTCGTAGCCCCGGTCGTAACACTTGGTATGGTCAATGTCTCTGACAGGGCCAAACAAATCAGACTAATAAATACCTTAAAAATATTTTATGATAGGGCTCCAGAGTACTTAAAGACTAATGTTGTTAAAGCAAATGAGAGGATTGGACACAATACAAGGAATAGGATGTATAATTTTACGGTCCCGAGAATCCAAGGACAGGGTAAGCTAACATTCTTCTTCACTGCCATCAAAGACTGGAACAACCTACCCCAGTCAGTCCGTGAAAAGAGAACACTGTATTCCTTCAGACGTAGCTTGAAGGAGCACCTGAACCGGACAGCTGCGAGAATGGAGCACCAAGCTTATGTCTACTACTAAATACGACATAAGAGATAGACAAACCAAACTAAAATGATTACTGAAATATTTTGACCAGTCCAACTATAGAATGTAAGGTATCTTAATATAACCCCCTAGAAATATCTTGTGCAGTATTGTCAACCGTATAGTATGGAAGATGTAGCAGTTTCTTGTGCAGTATTGTCAACCGTATAGTATGGAAGATGTAGCAGTTTCTTGTGCTGTATTGTCAACCGTATAGTATGGAAGATGTAGCAGTTTCTTGTGCTGTATTGTCAACCGTATAGTATGGAAGATGTAGCAGTTTCTTGTGCAGTATTGTCAACCGTATAGTATGGAAGATGTAGCAGTTTCTTGTGCAGTATTGTCAACCGTATAGTATGGAAGATGTAGCAGTTTCTTGTGCAGTATTGTCAACCGTATAGTATGGAAGATGTAGCAGTTTCTTGTGCAGTATTGTCAACCGTATAGTATGGAAGATGTAGCAGTTTCTTGTGCAGTATTGTCAACCGTATAGTATGGAAGATGTAGCAGTTTCTTGTGCAGTATTGTCAACCGTATAGTATGGAAGATGTAGCAGTTTCTTGTGCAGTATTGTCAACCGTATAGTATGGAAGATGTAGCAGTTTCTTGTGCAGTATTGTCAACCGTATAGTATGGAAGATGTAGCAGTTTCTTGTGCAGTATTGTCAACCGTATAGTATGGAAGATGTAGCAGTTTCTTGTGCAGTATTGTCAACGTATAGTATGGAAGATGTAGCAGTTTCTTGTGCAGTATTGTCAACCGTATAGTATGGAAGATGTAGCAGTTTCTTGTGCAGTATTGTCAACCGTATAGTATGGAAGATGTAGCAGTTTCTTGTGCAGTATTGTCAACCGTATAGTATGGAAGATGTAGCAGTTTCTTGTGCAGTATTGTCAACCGTATAGTATGGAAGATGTAGCAGTTTCTTGTGCAGTATTGTCAACCGTATAGTATGGAAGATGTAGCAGTTTCTTGTGCAGTATTGTCAACCGTATAGTATGGAAGATGTAGCAGTTTCTTGTGCAGTATTGTCAACCGTATAGTATGGAAGATGTAGCAGTTTCTTGTGCTGTATTGTCAACCGTATAGTATGGAAGATGTAGCAGTTTCTTGTGCAGTATTGTCAACCGTATAGTATGGAAGATGTAGCAGTTTCTTGTGCAGTATTGTCAACCGTATAGTATGGAAGATGTAGCAGTTTCTTGTGCAGTATTGTCAACCGTATAGTATGGAAGATGTAGCAGTTTCTTGTGCAGTATTGTCAACCGTATAGTATGGAAGATGTAGCAGTTTCTTGTGCAGTATTGTCAACCGTATAGTATGGAAGATGTAGCAGTTTCTTGTGCAGTATTGTCAACCGTATAGTATGGAAGATGTAGCAGTTTCTTGTGCAGTATTGTCAACCGTATAGTATGGAAGATGTAGCAGTTTCTTGTGCTGTATTGTCAACCGTATAGTATGGAAGATGTAGCAGTTTCTTGTGCAGTATTGTCAACCGTATAGTATGGAAGATGTAGCAGTTTCTTGTGCAGTATTGTCAACCGTATATTATGGAAGATGTAGCAGTTTCTTGTGCAGTATTGTCAACCGTATAGTATGGAAGATGTAGCAGTTTCTTGTGCAGTATTGTCAACCGTATAGTATGGAAGATGTAGCAGTTTCTTGTGCTGTATTGTCAACCGTATAGTATGGAAGATGTAGCAGTTTCTTGTGCAGTATTGTCAACCGTATAGTATGGAAGATGTAGCAGTTTCTTGTGCAGTATTGTCAACCGTATAGTATGGAAGATGTAGCAGTTTCTTGTGCAGTATTGTCAACCGTATAGTATGGAAGATGTAGCAGTTTCTTGTGCAGTATTGTCAACCGTATAGTATGGAAGATGTAGCAGTTTCTTGTGCAGTATTGTCAACCGTATAGTATGGAAGATGTAGCAGTTTCTTGTGCAGTATTGTCAACCGTATAGTATGGAAGATGTAGCAGTTTCTTGTGCAGTATTGTCAACCGTATAGTATGGAAGATGTAGCAGTTTCTTGTGCAGTATTGTCAACCGTATAGTATGGAAGATGTAGCAGTTTCTTGTGCAGTATTGTCAACCGTATAGTATGGAAGATGTAGCAGTTTCTTGTGCAGTATTGTCAACCGTATAGTATGGAAGATGTAGCAGTTTCTTGTGCAGTATTGTCAACCGTATAGTATGGAAGATGTAGCAGTTTCTTGTGCAGTATTGTCAACCGTATAGTATGGAAGATGTAGCAGTTTCTTGTGCAGTATTGTCAACCGTATAGTATGGAAGATGTAGCAGTTTCTTTTGCAGTATTGTCAACCGTATAGTATGGAAGATGTAGCAGTTTCTTGTGCAGTATTGTCAGGAAATTGGCTGCCTTGGGGGTAAGATAAAGCAGTAGAGAGAGAGAGAGAGAGAAAGGGAGATGCTCGCATGCATAAGAAAAGGATGCGAGATAAACGAGCTTGTGTGTGAGATAAAGCATGTATGGAGAGAGAGAGAGAGTTACACAGAGTTACACATATACTCAGACCACACAGACGTTGCGGTTCCCACTAAGTGGTCCGGCCTTAATACTTCTAGACAGGGACAGTTTATAGTGGAAGAATAGGACAGAGAGAGAGAGCGAGAGAGATGAAGGAAGAGGATAGTAGAAGAAACAAGTTACATAGTTTACGATACGGTAACCCTTTGACTTGCCCCATCGGTGGAGATAACTGTAACATAAAGTATAATGTACAAGAGGGGCTACAATACTGTATAATCCATTCATTATAAGTAGGCCAGAGATCTTTACTTCTATCCTCCATAACTCACAAACTACTAGAGTAATCCAGTTCATATTTCTACCATTTAGAAAGAGTCAGTCAGGGAAGAAGTGTGAGAATTTACGGCCCATTTGTTGTAGCACTTTTTAAGTTACAGAGGATATAATTTAAGATCTCTCGCCTACTTATAATGAATGTACTACTGTATAGGTCAGAGATATTCAAAGCTGGGGTGCTACTTAAGGGGAGATAATATAATATACATTACTATTTTAGTAGCAGAAACAGGGGTGTAGCCGTGTAAGGAGAGCATATGGATACAATCATAGCTTTTGATGAATTATGTAATGATAATATAATATTGTATAGCTATACACACTTCCTGAACTTTCCTTCCCCACTTCATTAACCCACAACAAACAGAAAACATCATAGAGTACCATCTTTTAATTCCTTGTAGCACTCTCTGACTGCCCAGGGGTGGATGGGATATACTGTATATATAGCTCCCTCTCTATGTATTGACACTGGTGTGTGTGTGTGTGTGTGTGTGTGTGTGTGTGTATGTGTGTGTGTGTGTGGTGGGGGAGAAATGGATCTGTGTTCGGACAATTTCCGCCTATTTTTGCCCATGGTCTAGGCTTGAATTTGGGAGTGAAATGAATTAATTTGATTATTAAATGTCTCTATTTCGTTACTGGTACCAGAGACCAGATGGCTGGAGTAAAGTAGGAAAGAAGAGCATTTGGACAGAGGAAGAACAAGCTGAGAAGTGAGAGGTACAGTAGAAGACTGAAAGTTCTCGGGCTTAACCAAGTTGCTTCATTGTGATCGAAGCAGGACATTAGTTATATATAGATTTTTACTTCGTGTTGCTTGTATATTAAGCCCTGTAATGTTAGTGGTGTCGATTTCAAATACTATCTATCTCTCTCTCTCTCTCTCTCTCTCTCTCTATCTCTCTCTCTCTCTACATATATATATATATATATATATATATATATATATATATATATATATATATATATATATACTGTAGATAGATATATATAGACAAATTTCTCCCGATGAATCGTATGAAATATCGAATATAGCGAGCAATATTTCAGTGGGAGTTTTGTAGACTCGCTCTCTCTCTCTTGCGAGGTCATCAGCTGACACAAGTGTTAACCACAAGTGTGAGGCAGGTGTGTGTGTATGTGTGGTTGTGTGTGTGTGTGTGTATGTGTTCTTTTTATAATATGTGCATGTGTTGTATATGTGTGTGTTTAATGTATGTGTGTACGCTGCATATATGTGTTCGTATTGTAGACGTGTGTGCTATATATGTGTATGTGTTGAATATTTGTGTGTGTTGTATGGGTGTGTGTGTGTTGTTTGTATGCTTGTGTTGTAAATGTGTGTTGTGTGTGTATGTTGTATATTCGTGTGCTGTACGTGTGTGTGAGTGTGTTTGTATTGCATGTATACAGTATGTAAAATGCCACAGGAACGAAAGGACCGGCGTCACAGGCCAGGATAGCTATAAGGATCACCACACCAACTTCGTTGTCTCCCTTTCACATAACTCCACATATGTATACGTCTCTCCAATCACAGCCTTCTCGTATACAACCCACATTACTTTATTCCTTAACATTTGTATGTACCAACTAAGTATGTATTTAATTAAGGTACCAACCATGCATGCAGACTATAATATTTTCATTGTGTAGGTACGACGGCGATCTGAAGACACCTCAGTAAACCTATGCCCCTCCCCCTGTTCTGGAGTCCACCACGACTGTCCGGTAATACGAACCTCAGCTGTGTGACTCGCCTAGTCATTCTGGGCAATTAGTTGTTTCAATACTCCCCAGGTCTCTCAACTTGAGATATTAATTGTTTCTTTGTTGTTAATCCGTCACTTAAGACACTCGACTCATATCGATTGTTATTAGTACTGGCGATTAATACTATGTTCATGTTTCACTAGGATTCTTAACCACATTTGTGTAGGATTTATCCTCAACCTATTATATACCCTATCCCTTGTGTGTTACTATTACTATTGCTTCAGACGAGAAAACATCCCCGACTACGAATCTATATTCGAGAGTTGGAGATCGAAATGATTATGTTGAGACGATTCTATAACTCCTCAAGATAGACGTTACCTGAATTAATATACCATCTACATGTCTATCTGATTATGTCAGCCCTGTACTTAGTTATATAACAATTATATGTTCCCAACCTTCCTAGTGCAACCTCCATTTCACTAGACAAGATACCTAGGAGTAGTTCCGAGATTTAATTAGGCAATTACTCATTGATTTGGAAAACCCCCCCAGACCATCCCCAATTTCGTATGTGGGTCTGTGCTTAGGAAATTGTCGTGCCGGACAATATCGTTGTATTAATTTCGCGTGAGTTTGGCTACGGGTCAAACTCGGTACAACCGCCTCAAAATTGTTACTCCATGAAAACCCGTTTTCTATGTATGCCCTCGATCCACAGAAAACTAACCTAACCCTGTGCTTGTACTAATCCATATCTGTTGATTTATATAATTAATAATATCCAATTTACATACGATCATCTCCAGAGAAGTGCAGGAAAACTACCTAGTCTCTCTCTCTCCATTAGGAGATAGATCGATGTCAGTCATGCATGTACCCATTCCTAAGTTAAAGAAAAAGTTTTATTCACGCTACTCTGCTTAGTGACCGCGTGCCCAGTGGTAAACTTTTGAGCCACCCTGTCCTTTTGTCCTCTCCCCGTAGGCCTACCAACCCAACTTCACAAACCTTCCCCTCGCATGACGCCCATCAGGATGTTTTTATATTCCGTGCCGAGTCAGTTCCGACTCGAACCCCAGTATACCGAGAGTGCAAACCTATTCTAGTATCTCGTTCACGATCCTCTAACCTAAGTAAACCACACTCCCCACCTGAACCGTAGGGGTAGAACGCGCGAGGCTATGCCCCCCTCCCACCCCCTTGAAAGAGGGTATAGGCCATAAAAATGTCACATCCACCGACCCCAAGCTCAGCTGTTTCGTTTTAGTGCCTAGGATATTATATGAACCAGAAATTGCCCGATCGATATGATCTGACACAGGCACTGCCCATGTCGAATCGTATTCCGTGCATTTCAACCAGGTTCATTCGCTTCATATTAATGACTAATACCGTCATTTTATACCCGCATTTCGTTTTCGTAAGTTAAGTATTTCTTTTTCCTTCACCCTTGTGTTCCCCCGTTTCCGTCTCTTTCCACACCTATTATACATCTAATCAGTCATCCCTTCTAGTCCACAGTCCACACTGCTCTGTTTTTCGTATCTCTGTTGTTTTATATAAGATTAATTAACAAATCTAAATACAATCCTCTCAGAGAGCTCTAGGGAAGCCACCTAGTGTTTCTCTCCATTTAAGAAGATAAACGTATATTACCCCATGCTCCGGGATTCGTTCTAGCACCTAAGTAGTTATACAATTGAACTTGAGTTATTCAACCAGGTCCTATACTTTTATATTAACGACGGGAAAAATACCGTCCAATTCATGCATATCACTTTTTCCTAAGTTAACTCTCATTAATCCGCCAATACTTTGCATAGTAACAAGCATGCTCAGGTAACCTTTTATCCACCCTGTCGTTTTTCCATACCAACCCGAACTTAATAACTCCCTCTAAAAAGGATGCCATCAGGATGTTAAATTGTGCCGAGCAAGTCATTTTCTCAAGCTTCTGTAAGCAGAGAGTACAAACCTATTTGGTACCTCCTTTAACTATCCCCTAACATAACTAACCACCCCTACAACCTGGGGCAGTGAATTAATGCGCACGAGGCTAACCCCCCCCTTTTCTCCCCTCAAAGAGGCCCAGCATCTCCCCCTCGTGTAGGACTACCTACCTCCTTATGCCCGCCAAATTCTTGCTAGAAACTCCGGGTAGTTACAACCCATACCAACCTCCAAGTTTTCGATTCCAGCCTAAATCCTATTCCTATCCCGTTCCTATCTAACCCCCAAGTCACCCTTAACCCGTCTTAGACTCCTAATAGCATTTCAGCTAACTCAGAGGAGGATTCTAGAGATAATATTAACGTAGGCTGCCTTACCGCTTGAGTCCAAAGGCGCTGGACGAACTAGTTTTTTGTTTCCCCAACATCTTCCCTCAACTCATATTATTGATTTGTCTTAGAGTAAATGTCAGAAAAAAAGGTAATTCCTATTGCGCCCTACATGCTAACTTTATAATAGACCTTTAATGCTACCCTCTTCAACCAAGGGATTAAATTAACTTGTATTCCCCTCCGACATCCAAAATTTAGACAAAGGAACCCCCCTCCATATATATAGTTGCGCACCAAAAAAACAAGCCAGTTAGAGAGAATATAAGCTACGTCACGGAAGTGCCGCAAGTCGTGGATATATTACCCAGCTCCACCCTCAGGATATACAGTGATTTGCGGTGTTTTCGATCCAAGTGCCTCTGTGAGGGAATGAATCAATCCTTGACCAATATATTGTTGCAACTGAGAAACCAGGGCCAAGATTATATCTTTCAACAATCGATTCGTAAATTCTTATTGATTGTCTCATAAACGTATTGTCATCCGGTTCGCCACTACTTGGGGTTTAAGAGCAATCATAACTCATAACCGGTCCCAGGTAGAAAGATCTGGTTATGTTAGAAGGGATTACGCGAGTTTAGGAGAAGACTCGACGAGAAGATTCCTGGGCAAACAATTGTCTGTTTGACCGAAAGGCGAGAAGCCTTTGTGCCTTTGTTCAGAAGCACGTCTGAACCTCCTCATAAGGCCAGAATTAGTAAGAAAAGTCGTTCTCCCGACTGTCTTACGTTATTTTGATCCACTGTTTTCTCTGGCTATGCCGATGACAGAGGCATTTAAGGCTTTCAGTAGGAGTCCCATAACGACGTGTCATCAACGGCTAGACAAATTAGCCCAACTGTACACATATCTCTACACTCCCGGACAACTTGGACGGCAAAAGAGTCGCTGTTAGCCCCCAACACACCAACTCAAGATAACGAGATACCTAGCCTTGTGATTTAAGTAATCTACGTATCGTTGAGTAATATGATCAGAAGAATCATTCCTGAACGTTGGAAGTGGGAAGCGAAAGAACTCTATTCAAATCCGCGAGCAGTGCTAAGAGACCATACAAAGGCCACTACCTTAACCGAGTGCTCCAACATCTATTGTTCGTGCGAATCCTATTACGTACTCTATACCCGAGTGTTTAGCAGTTTAAATAAAGCTGTATTACAAACCATTTATCCACGATTATTTTTGTCCTCTGTTGACTTCCTTTATGTACTTTGCAATATATCCAATAGCCCAGTCTTGCAGAACTCACCTATACCAAGTTAAAACCTGTATAAAATCAGGGCATAACATTGGCGGCTAGCGGTGGTTCTCGATTCGGATAGAAGATTTTATTGCATTGCATATTGTCAAACCAGAGAGGCAGGGTAACATCGCAAAAATGGCAGCTCGTTTTTACGCTCACATTCCCGTGTATGATGTAAACACGCATGATATCGCCACTTACTTAGACATAGTAAAGCCAGTGTTAGATTTGGCATTTAAAAATGACCGCGAGAAAATCGCCGTTGCATTATTGCACATTATGCAATTGGGAAAAGCCGTTTCCCAAATTGCTAAACAGGTAACGCCAAAGTTTACCTGGAACCAGTTTCGATCCCTCGCGATCCAGATCTTAGAACCACTTTTGGGTTGCCTCGTCGACCAAAGAATAATAAGAGTCGACAAGATCAAGTATGAAGGGGATATCAATGTGACCCTTCTGCACCTCTACAGATACGTGAGGGCCACGCATAGCTCCCAAGACGACGAGCAACAAAATGAACTTTTATTCACCGCATTACTCAACATCCTCCCACCTCACATCTATGCTCATCTCGACCCTTACGGCACTTGGCACTTTCGAGGAACACATGCTCGCCATCAAGGAAAGTTGCCAACTCGACCAAGTAGTGTATGAAGGACACTCAGACGCCACCCTAGCCAAGTTATGTGAGCACGTCAGACCTCACCCTGGCGCTACCAACCATTCGAGTCCGAGGTCAGTTCCCCCACATCCATTCACGCCCTCACATTCCCCCGTAGTAAATGAAGCTCCTGTAAAACTCTCCCCCCCAGCCATGTCTAAACACTCTGTGAGTCCCCTCCCCAATCCTAGGAAAGACAAAGTAAAGAAGAGACCCCTATCCACCTCTCCAGCCCCTATCCAGAAAAAAAAAATCTCCCCTTAACCCTGTCATAAATAAGTCCCTCCATTCTTCTAAGAAATAAAAAAACGTGCACCCTTCCAAAATGACCCCCGAGGAAATTCCAACACCAGTGTAGCCTACTCTTCCTTGCCTCTATCCCCTCTGACCGTCCCCAAGTTTTCCCCTGCCCAACCATCCATCAATGATAATCTGAAAGCAAAATTGTTACCCCATGAACCCCCTCCGTGTTCTATGCCTGCCATTAAATTATTATGTTCCTTCCAACAACCAACTATACTCCTAAAATCGATTAATGAAATTTACAAACACATGTGGCAGTCCGTGGATTCGAACCCAGGACGCTCACACCGAAAATCAACCACAGAACACAGAAATGGTCACACCAACTGTCACCAATGTCACCCCTGAAGAATGCCGGCCAGGAAATGAGACCCCCTCCACCCTCTCGGATGCACCTGTGATCCAAGAGAAACCTTCACCCCGTCAATCCCTCAACCACCTGTCGCACCCCTCATTTCCTCATATTCATCATCTCTCGCTCTCTCCCCCCCAATTGACATATTACCCTCAATTCTTGCACTTCCCCAGCAATCCCCTCCTTCATTCTTCGACTCTCCCTCTTTCCCCCTCGATCAGTAAAACTTCCCCACTTGTGTCAACTCCTCCATCACTGTTTCCTCCTTCACCCCCAACCCAAGAGGATCACCCCCTCCTGGAAAGTTCTTCACCACCTAAATACTCTAACGTCCCCATTCAGGGACCACTACAACCCCCACCACCTGTCCCCCCCTCAAAACTGTCAACCTTATCTCCCCCTCCATCCTCACCCCACTTATCCGACCTCGGTAAGCCCCTTCAAACAACCGCATCACCCAGGAAATATCTAGCTCCACTTACCTCCTATACCCCTCCCCCCTTGTCCCCCTCTCCAACATTACCCAAACCCCCCCAAAATCCTCCTCCAGTAGCGCCCCCGCTCGTCCACCTACCTCCGCCCCGTAATCCAACACCGGTACCTCAATCTCCCCCCCTGTCTCCTGTATCAATCTTACCAAATCCGACACTCCTCCACAACCTCTACAAACCTCCACACTTCAACCCTCCAAGACCTCAGATCATCATAAACTCTCCACCCCCAGTATTCCTCACCCTTCCAACAACCCCTCTCACGACCGCAAACCCCTACCCAATCCAACCCCTCACCAGCAGCACCCTCTTCCACTCACTCTCTATCAATTCCCCCTACCCCAACCCTCCAAACCACCCTCCTTATCAAATTGTACAACCACTACAACCTCCACCACGTCTGCCAACCCCAGCCACACCGCTAGTAACCACAAACCCCTACCCAATTCAACAACTCGCAAATGCCACCAAACCTCCCAAATCTGCCTACAAAGTGCTCCACCCCTGCTCTCTCAATACCCCATCTATCAACCTTCAACACCTCCATCCCTACCAAATCAACCACAAACCTCAGCCTCCATCTCTCCTCCCAACTCACATACAAACCACACTCTGTCTACACCAACTCCCCAGACCCAAAACCAACATAACGCTCCGCCCGTCTCGCTCTCCCTACATGTCAACAAAATCGCAAGGTCAAAGTCCCCCCCACCAACACACCCCCTCCCAATAACCCAGACAGAAAGGGAAACCCTACCCTCACGACAGACCTAACGGTCCGCTCGTCAACCCCCACCAGGCTGTAAACGCGACACCCAGTTTAAAGCCTCCACCACCACCACCACCACCACTACCAACCTACCAAAATCAAAGGAAAATTCCAAGGTCAACGCGCCAGGCACCTATCTTCCCCCTCAAGGTTGCTGGTTGAGCATATCTAGAAGCTCCTAAAATATGTCTGTATACCTTAATTTCAATCGTCTATAATTATTTATATCTGTTTTTAGTACATTTTATTTCTCTAATTTTGTTACGTTAAAATTCAATATTCGGCTTTTATTATTTGTTATACGGATCCGCTTTCATTATACCTGTTATGCCCTGTTTTTCTACGGGTTTAACTTGGGTAATGTGAGTTCTAATTGACTGGGTATATAAGGCTGCATGCACAATACAAGATATGAGGAATAGAGAACACAAAGAAACACATGGTAGCAAGTTACACGATCACGTTTATTTATATACCACTGCAGAATACTCGTGCAAGACAATATAATAGAATTGAACAACACTAGCATAAGTGGATCTGGATGGAGCCTAGTCTCCCACTTCCAACGTTCAGGTATTAATCTTCTGATCACTGGCTTTAATTCAACAGGTTTATATACCGAAGACCATCAATGTTACTTATAGAATCATATTCACTGTTAGATTTATTACTGGTAGCTCTGGTGCACAAGTAGTAGTTCACAGACTAGATTAGACACGCGTATTTTAGAGCACGGGAATTCTAGTAACCTCAGGGGGTACTGATCTAAGTTTTATATTCTTGTCTCAGAAATACATAGAACGCAAATCAGTGGGCGAACCTTCAGATATCACTAGGGTTTCCTTCTAGGTAATAATATCTGGGCATATGGTTGATTACGAGAGTTAGTATCGCCTGTTAAATAATGAACACTGATACGCTTAGCACTTCCTAATTGAATGGTTATATGAATTATACTGGGGCAAAGAGATAGCCACTTCGTAGAAATATTAATTAGTGAATCTCTAAACATCTCTAAATATGTAGTACTGCTAAAGGGAATCTTGGGTAGTATCTGATGGGTCTGGTCCTGGTTATCTTGCGTCCATGATGTTGGGGGCTAACGACTGGTTCCGCGGCCGTCCAGGGGGCCCATATGTGTGAAGTTCTCAAATACGTGGGCAGGTCCTTCTATCCAAATCTGCCACGGAGTCTGCCGGCTCTGGAATCTCACTCCGGAACAACACAAGGGCAGAGCTAGAAGTTAACTGCAGGGAAAAAAAAAAAAAAAAAAAAAAGGAAGAAAAAAAAAATAAAAGGAAACATGCTTACATTACTGAAATGTTTGTGGACATGCAGTAATGCAAGTAATGGTCACTCTTCTGTAAATCTAAAATGGCTTACTTAAGAATGGGAAAGGGGTGGGACCGATTTTTTTTTTTTTTTTTTTTTTTAATTATTTAAAAAAAAAAAAGTTAACTGCAGGGTAGTGACCCCTGGTTGGTGTCTAGCTTTCAACTGATTTGACTGGGGGCGGGAGCTAGATTTATAGGCTCGGTTCTGGACCCTGTAGACAGTAGGGATCTCGAGTCTTATGGACTTATTTGAGCTCTCAATAGATATGGGGACTAAGTAAGATGGTATTTACTGTTGTGGCACATGGCTATAGGAAGCCTTTATATTTTCATATAACTGAACCTTAGTAAGAGGTACTATTTTGGCTATACTGGAAGTATTTATGGGAGAGAGACTGGATCTACTTTGCGAGGAGGATGGGGACAGCTGTGATACGAGCGTCTCTCTTAGATTGTTCCATCTTCATTCTATGGTATAGCTGAGGTGCTAATTTAGTGATCAGAGTATGCAAGAAAGGTAAATGGTTTATTGTGAGTTAATAGAGGTTAGTAAAGGTGTTAATCATGCATGGTTAGTTCATTGATAGGAAGAATTCCTGTGCTACCTGGCAATGACTCAGAAGTCAAAACAGGGGCCAGGTATACCTCCGCGGGGGTGGGGGTCTCCCTCCTCGGGTGGGCAAAAAGGGGGAGCTGGGCGCCCTCTCTCTGTGATAGTCGTCCGGCGGCTGTGGCTAGGGGCTTGCCATATCACCAGTGTTTGTAATAACCCTCTGTATATGAGACAGATGTGGGCGTCCTTAATACCAAAACCGAAGGTGCCTTAGCTAGCTGGTTTTACTCGGCTGGTTGTTAATTGTAGGGTTTGCTGGATGTGGTGGAGACTGGGTTGCTAACTCTGCCACATTTATCTGGAAGTATGGCAATAGAAGTTAGTTACTGGCGAGGCGGCTAGCCTCGCACCGACGACCATTGGGTGCAGGGTTGTGAATGGGTTGTAAGATAATAGATGGCATGCAAGGGGGTAGTAAAGTTCTAATGTTGTTCTGGCCTACTAAGTGAAGGTAGGCTGGATAGGAGTATATATATAAAAGGTTGGAGAGCGTTAGCAACGGACAATTCAAGGATCTTCAAGAGGTATGAGAGAGAGGCTAGGTCGGACAAGAGTAGAGAAGTGCGGGGTCTTATAATGAGATGGGAGGAGTGCAGGTGGGCTATAGGGGAATTTGACCCTAAGGTCTATGGGCGTGGGGGTGGCATTAGGCTGCAGTTGATATGGAAGTTTGAAAAGGCAGTAGAATACGCTAGCCAAATGCTACCGGGGAATGCAACTATGGGGTGGTATATGAGTCTGGAAAAGATAGAGTTATGTGATCAGTCCGAGGGGTTATGGATACTATTAGTTGGCCCTGGGAACTGCGTTTTCTATTAAATATAAATATACCAACAACAGCGGCAGTTCGTAGGGGCACTTAGTTATTGTTTCGGGGTACTTATGACAGATACTGGTAACCAGGTTATCTTATACAATCTCTGGTTGGGGTAAGAGGTGTATGACACGAAGTAAATTGGCGTAGTGTGGACTGTGGATACGAAGGAGGCAAGGGGAAGACGTATGACAATTGTGGAAAAGTAAATGGAAAAAGGTGAACACAATGGCGGATAAAAATACTTAACCTAAGGATTGAATACATAGATTTATGGGGCGATGGGTCTTCAGAAGCTTAGTCTGGCAAGACGAGATGTTAGGGAATGTTAATATTAATACTTAAACTAAGGATTGCATACATCGATGAACGATGACATTATAGTCGTCGTCCTAATAAGGTGATGAAACCTGGTTGATCTGTACTTGGCACAATACGACACAAGGACAGTGCCGCTATGTCGTATCAATACTGGTGGCAGTTAATATTAGAGACACTTAGTTACTAGAGGAACAATGCAAGGGGGCGACTGAGCACGGGTTACATATATCTATACTCGTCATGGGAAATGATATACAAGGTCTAGGGACAGGCGTGGGTGTTTTAACTTCTAAGATATATAACATCTACTTCTCGGATGTAAGAACATACATAGATATAATTATGGCTGTCTGATGTGTTGGCATTGGCTCAACGTCGGGACAGGGCATGGGTGTTTTTAATATGAATGTATATTCCTGTTCATCATCTTTGTAGTTAGGAGTGTTGGACACGAGGGGGTAGTGTACATGAGGTGTGGAAAAATGGTCAGTTTAGAAGGGGTATCTAGGTGCGGCCTGGAGCTGCTTAGCCCTGCGGGCTTGGGCCTGTCTGAATTGGCTGGCTCGGTCAGCTGGTCCTTTCGTTCTGTGGACCTTTCCTTTGGGTGTTTCTGTGTGGTGTTCGTTCGTGGCTTCTGTGGTGGGCTTCTCGTTCTGGGGCATTTTAATACCTATATTAATTAATTGGCTTAATCCTACCTCAGCTTCATCAATTGGTGTGTGCCACTAATATTCCGTCGTCTGCATACACTAGAGCTTTTATTTTCCAATATTTAGATATATCCTCTTTCACCTTCCAGGGTATATTTAATTTCACATGTTACTAATTTGAAGAAAGTGGTCGATCCCGTGCATTCCTGCCTTATTCCACTTGTGACCCTTAATTATATTTCGTTTATTTCCTTGATTTATTATGTTTCTATCACCTGTGTATACATTACGAATTGTGTCTATTATATTGTTATGAAGTTTATAATCTTTAAGTATTTTAATGTTGTTTTATCTCTCTTAGGGTCAAAGTCTTTCATAAAATCAATTGAAAATAAGTGATTCCTTGCATTCAAATGTTTTAGTATACCATATATTAAAATATATAGGTTGTTTTCAATTCTTCCTTTATTTAAATTCAAGCCACTTTGTGTTTTCCTTTACTTCAGCATTTACTCTGAAAATGATACTGGTTTTAGTTTTTTTTCTTCACTTTTGCTATCATTACTGTTTTTTACTTCTTCCATCCTTCAGGTATTTGTCCTCCTAACATATTGTTAAAACATTTCTTGTATTATTTCAAGGCATGTTGTTATGCCCTGATTTTCTACAGGATTAACTTGGGTAATGTGAGTTCTAACTGACTGGGTATAGAAGGCTGCATGCACAAAACAAGGTATGAGGAATAGAGAACACAAAATAAGCACACGGTAACAAGACACACGATCACTTTTATTGATATACACACTTCTATAGTTTTCTTGATGATGATTAATATGAAGCATAAGAAGATATGAATACTCGTACAAGACAAATGATAGAATTGAACAACACTAGCATTAAGTGGATCTGGATGGAGCCTAGTCTCCCACTTCCAACGTTCAGGTATTAATCTTCTGATCACTGGCTTTATTCACAAGTTTATATACTGGAGACCATAAATGTTACTTACAGATTCATATTCACTGTTAGATTTATCACTGGTAGCTCTGGTGCACAAGTAGTAGTTCACAGACTAGATTAGACACGCGTATTTTAGAGCACGGGAATTCTAGTAACCTCAGGGGGTACTGATCTAAGTTTTATATTCTTGTATCAGAAACACATAGAACGCAAATCAGTGGGCGAACATCAGATATCTCTAGGGTTTCACTTCTATGTAATAATATCTGGATATATGGGTAATTATGAGAGTTAATATCGCCTGTTAATTAATAAACACTGATACGCTTAGCACTTCCTAATTAAATGGTTATATATGAATTATACTGGGGCAAAGATATAGCCACTTCATAGAAATATTAATAAGTGAGTCTCTAAATAGCACTGTAACTCTGTAGCACTGATAGAGTGAATCTTGGGTAGTATTTGATTGGTCTGGTCCTGGTTATCTTGCGTTCGTGATGTTGGGGCTAACGACTGGTTCCGCGGACGTCCAGATGGTCCATATGTAGAAAGTTCTCAAGACGGATCTCTTAGCGATCGTTGCTGGTTACACTCTTATATACCCTCTGGTTTCTAGACCTGAATCACAGATATTAGGATCTTCCTGTCAATCTGGATCGGAATTAACTCCAAGCGCATCTCACGTCGATCGGTCAGCTTCCTGGTCTGTATGAAGGTTATAAGGTGTACGTAGATTTCTTTTACGTGGACAGATCCTTCTATCTAAATCTGCCACGGAGTCTGCAGGCTCTGGAACTCAATTCTCAGGAACAAACAATGATAGAGCTAGAGGTCAACACAAGGGACCAGCCACTGGTTGGTGTCTATCTTTCAACTGATTTTACTGGGGGCTGGAGCTCGGTTTATAGGTTCGGTTTTGGACCCTGTAGGCAATAGGGACCTCGAGTTTTGATGGACTTATTTGAGCTCTCAATTGATACGGGAACTAGGTAAGGTGTTGATTACTGTTGTGGCACATGGCTGTATGGAGCCTTCATAATGTGATATAACTGAGCCTTAGTAAGAGGTACTATTTTGGCTATACTGGAAGTCTTTAGGGGAGAGAGACTGGATCTACTTTGCGAGGAGGTTTGGGACATCTTTGATAGGAGCGTCTCTCTTAGATTGCTCAGTCTTCATTCTATGGTATAGCTGAGGTGCTAATTTGGTTATCGGAGTATGCAAGAAAGGGTAATGGGTTATTGTGGGTTAATAGAGGTTAGTAAGGGTGTTAGTCATACATGGTTAGTTCATTGATAGGAAGAATTCCTGTGCTACCTGGCAATGACCCGGAAGTCAAAACAGGGGTCAGGTATACCTCCGCAGGGGTAGGGGTCTCCCTCCTCGGGTGGGTGAAAGGGGTAGGCGCGCGTCCTCTCTCTGTGATGGTCGTCTGGGCGGCTGTGGCTGGGGGCTTGCCATATTACAAGTGTTTGTAATAACCCTCTGTTTATGAGACAGATGTGGGTGTTCGTAATACCAAAACCGAAGGTGCCTTGATCAGCTGGTTTAATTGGTTGGGTTGTTAATTGCATGGTTTGTTGGATGTGGTGGAGACTGGGTTGCTAACTCTGCCACATTTATCTGGAAGTATGGCAATAGAGGTTAGTCCTGGCGAGGCGGCTAGCCTCGCACTGACGATCATTTGGTACAGGGTTGTGAATGGGTTGTGAGGGAATAGATGGCATGCAAAGGGTTAGTAAAGTTCTAATGGTGTTCCTTCCTACTGGGGGAAGGTAGGCTGGATAGGAGTATATATACAAAAGGTTTGAGAATGTTAGTAACGGAAAAGTTAAGGATATTCAGGGGTATGGTGGAGAGGCTAGGTCCGGAGGGAGTCGAGGAGCGTGGGGGGTTAACGAGAGGGAGAGGGTTAAGGGGGGCTACGTGGAAGTTTGACCCTAAGGTCTCTGGGTGTAGGGGTGGCATTAGGCTACAGTTGGTATCTTAGACTGGGGGTTAACGACAGGGAAGGTAGGTTAATCAAACGCTACCGGGGGATGAGCAATAGGTGGTGGTATATGAGTCTGGAAATTATAGAATCATGTGGACTGTGGGGAAGATGAGGTTAGCTGTAGGTGTGTGCTTGACTGTGGATAAAAGTAGAGAAAAACATAGTGTATTATTACTCGTCAATACGATGGGTTATGGACACTATTAGTTGACACGATTTCTTGCTGATCTAGTTGTCCCTGGGAACTGCGTTTTCTATGAAATATATACCAAAGAAAGCGGCAGTTCGTAGGGGTAGCTTAGTTATTGTTTCGTGGTAGATATGCGTCGAGACAATGGTAAAAGAGGGTTATCTATACAATCTCTGGTTGGGGTAAGAATTAGAGTTACTGCATGATTGCTAACATTTTCAGTCATTATCTCTGTCTAGGTCTTACAGGAATAATGGTTGCACGATGGTGTACCCGTGGGTATTATAGTTTCTTATCAATTATGACATGGGGGTTAACATATTACTTCTCGGATGGAAGAACATACATAGATTTATGGGGGCGGTTTGTCTTCAGAAACTTAGTCTGGCAAGACAAGGTATTTTATTTTTTATTTTTTATTTTTTTTAATTTTTTCTATATTCCAACTACTCCCTCTCGGGCATAGGCTGAGAGCCTGTACATTCCACCGCTCAACACGGTGAAGCCCGTGAGGTCTTGTTCCAGCCTGGGGAGTGAGACATGTGAAGCATCCATCATGGCTCAAAGCAGCTCCATCTCTGAAGCGGCTGGTTGCTTCGCTCAAGTGCTTCACCGTCTCACCCTCCAGACTCAGACCCTCACTCTCAGAACGCCACCTATTGAGCAGTGAACTCACTAGGCATTGTCCCCCTGTAACATATTTTGAATATGGGAATATTCATACAGTGTTATTTAATCAGGGAACAATGAGGGTATTTTTTTGGCATTTCGGTGGGCTTTGTGGTAATGCACTGATACTAGGTACAGCACAAATTCAATCCCAATAATATCTTCCAATTGACATATCGGGATTTGAACCCGGGTCCATTGGATTACCAATCCAGTGGCATGACCACTCCACCACACCTCCCCTGAATGGTATGTTGATATTGATATCTTAACTTAGGGACAGGGCATGGGTGTATTAAATTAAGGTGTATTCATGTTCATCATTATGTAGGTAGAGTCCGGCGGGTAAGAGGTGTAGGACAGGAGGGGTAGTGGATATGTGAGGTGGGGGAAGGGTCAGTGGTTAGAAGCGATAGGCAGGTGTAGTTTGGAGCTGCTTAGCCCTGCGGGCTTCGGCCTGTCTGAACTGGTTAGCTTGGTGCCTTCTCTCCTTCTTTCTTCTCTCACGCTGATCTATGGGGCGTCTGCTCTCACCTGGTCCTTTCGTTCTGTGGGCCTTTCCTTCGGGTGTTTCTGTTCCCGTTTCTTTGTTGTTCTCGCTCGTGGCTTCCGTGGTGGGCTTCTCGTTCTGGGGCATTTTACTTCCCTCTCCTTCGTTGTAGGCTCGTCCTCGAGCCTCAAGGGTGAAGTAAAGAGAAGTATAGTCATGGTAGGTCATTTGGAGGGTGTGTAGAAGGTCCCACCAGGCAAGAGAGCGAGGGTCAGGTTTCTTGTGCAGGTCTATGTAGACCTGTAGGAATGTGTCTTCGGTGTTGTGGAGGGCGGCTGCCCGGGCTTGATGTGGCCGTTGTAGACGGGCTAAGAGTCCTGTGGACGTTTTTAATTTAATACATCTTATGAACGGTGTGCATTCGTCCTCAGTGGGGGTAGGGACGGGAGCGTCGAATGGTGTGGATGTGTTCATGGTGGAGGTCAGGTATTGAGTGAGGTGTGTGGGACTGACAGGAGGCCTCTTCAGTGTGGTGAAGGGGTTAACAACTGAAGGGGAGGGACTAACGCGTGAAGGCGGAGCTGGGGGTGAAGGGGGATATGAGTCTGGGGTTTTTGGGGTTGTCTTGGGTGGTGTTGCAGGCTGGGAAAATATATGGAGGCAATGTGCAATATTGGTTTAGGTAAGGTGCGTGATGGAGGTGTGTGAGAAAGAGGGGGTGTGTGTTGTGTGGCTTGGGCTTTTAGTGGAAGAAAGGGTTTTTGTTTTTACATAACTGTCTTCAAATCTGATGGGTCTGTTGATGATTCTACCTTTGGAGGTTCTGGTGGGAAGGTAGATTTTTGTAGTGGGACTTGAGTCGCTCGACGATATTTTATATTGAGGGGAAGAACGCTTTACAGGTGGAGGACATTTAGTGGGGGTGATGTAGGGGGTTATTTGAGAGGTAGATGCGTGTGAAGGTTTTGTCGAGTGAGGGTGGTAGGAGGAATGGGAGAGGATTGGGTGGGGGTATTGATGGGGGTTCTCGGAGGGGTGACTTTGTGGGGGGATTTAAGTGGGGGTGTGGAGGTCGGGTACGTCATTTTGGAGGGGCTTTGGTTGGGAGTTACTTGTGTGGTAGACGTGGTGGGTGAGGAGGGGTTGGTCGTTGGCATAGGGTAGTCTTTAGGGGGAGGTTGGTTGGGGGTTTTATGAGATGATGAGGTTGGTTGATGCGTGGGTGGGGTCGCAGGGATAGTGGAGGGGAAAGGGGTGGAGGCGGGGGGGGGGCTAGATGAGTGGGTAGTGAGTGGAGGTTTAATTGGGAGGGTTGGGGGTAGGAAAGTGTGTTGGGTGCATTCTTTGGTGGGGTTGGTGATTTGATGGTGGTGGAAATAGGTGGTTTTGTGGGAGTTTGGTGGGGGGGCAGATCTAGAAGGTCATTCGGGGTGATGAGGTGGGGGTTGAGAGGGGATGAGGTTGAAGGGGAAGGTATTTGCTTTCGTGGGAGGGTGGGGGTGGTTATTTTTGGAATATAGTTAGAGGGGTGATGGTGTTTGCTTGTGATTATTCGTCTTCTTTCCCTTTGTGGAGGAGAATTCGACGAAGAAGAAGAGGAGGAGTACAAAGGAGTACAAAGGAAATCAAGCAACAACAGATCTAGTGACCCTTCTAGGTTGCTTGTCCTCCAAAACACTGAGGATCAAGTGTCCAAACAGTGGTTTAGAGTGGGTAAGGGAACATTGGCAGGGGAATTACTGCCCTGGAACTAATGTCCGTGGCAGGATTAGGAAGTTAGTAGGGGACAGATGGGTTAGTAACTGAAGGGGGGATAAAATAAAGTTATTCATTTACAAACGCAGTCAGTCGCGGGTTTGATGCGAGATATTTGTCTAGGCGGAGTTTAAATGAATCAACGGTGATGCAGTCTATAACGTTTTGGGGAAGCCCATTCCACAAGTTGACAACTCGATTGAAGAAGAAATTCTTAGATTCGTGTGAGTTAAAAGATTTACCAATAATTTTGTAACCGTTTCCCCGCGTGTAATTAGATTGGTCGATAGTGAAGTACTTACTACAGTTCATATTGTCGATGCCTTTGATGATTTTGAACACTTGAATTAAGTCACCTCTTAATCTGCGCTGGGTTAAAGGAAATAGATTTAATTCTCTAAGACGCTCTTCGTATGGTTTGTTCTTTAGGCTAGGTATCATTTTGGTAACTCTACGTTGAACTCGTTCTAGCTTGTTTATATCTTTTTGGTAATAAGGGCACCAGGATTGAATGCAGTATTCCAGAAGAGGGCGGACTAATGAATTGTAAAGGGTTAGGATAACTTCTTTGGATTTATGCTCAAATGACCTGCCTATAAAGCCAATTATTTTGTTTGCCTTCTTAACAACTTCTGAACATTGTTGACTCGGTTTTAGGTTACTCGATATTGTTACTCCCAGATCGGTTTCTCTGTTTACATTCTTAAGCTGAGTGCCATTCATCGAATAGTTTGCTTTCTCATTTAGGTATCCGATATGTAGTACTTTACATTTATCCGCATTGAAACTCATTTGCCAAATTTGGGCCCAACATGACAATTTATCTAGATTGTGTTGCATATCGTCAACTTGTTCTTTTGAGAGTACGCTATTTGCAATTTTTGTATCGTCAGCAAATTTTGAGATTGTACAGGTGAGACCCTCATCTATGTCGTTGATGTAAATTAGAAAGAGAATTGGTCCTAGTACCGATCCCTGGGGTACCCCGCTACTTACATTGGTCCATTTTGATGCCTTGCCGTTTATGACTACTCTTTGCTTTCTGTCGCTGAGCCAATTTTCTATCCATTTCAACACACCGTCTTGTATTCCATGCGCTTTTAGTTTTAGCAGTAAACGTTTGTGGGGAACTTTGTCAAAGGCCTTTTGAAAATCAAGGTATATAATATCTACAGCTTTACTCTCATCGTAGAGGTTGAGGATATCGTGGAAGAAGTCTAAGAGGTTTGTTAAACAGGAACGTTTTTTTACGAAAGCCGAGTTGAGTATCTTTAAGTATGTTATTTTCCTCTAAGTGATTTACGAGTCTGTCTCGTATGACCGTTTCTAGCATTTTACATACAACTGAGGTTAAGCTAATTGGACGATAGTTACTGGGTAGGGATTTGCTGCCTTTTTTGAATATCGGTGTTACGTTGGCTAGCTTCCACTGATCGGGCATAGTTCCAGACTGCAAGGATTTATTGAATAGTAATGTCAGTGGTTTAGAGAGCTCATCCTTAGCTTCCTTTAGAACTCTAGGCGAGATTGTATCAGGTCCAGGCGTTTTATTTACCTTGAGTTTATCTAAACAATTCAATACTTCTCTCTCTGTAACGGTGATATTGCTTAGAACATCTGAATTATCAATCTGAATCGGCGATGGTGTAGGGATATCACTGAGGTCTTCTGTTGTAAAAACTGATGCAAAGAAGGTATTGAGGGCATTACTCATTTGTTCTTCGTCTTTGGTGTATTCTCCATTTTCATCGACTAACGGTCCAACAGTTGAAGTAACTACTTTTTTCTTTCTGATATAACTATAGAATTCTTTCGGGTTTGTTTTACTTTGATTCGCAATATGTAACTCTAAGGTCTTTTTACTTTGCTTAATTAACTTTTTGGCTTTGCGTCGTAGCTCTACAAATTTCAGCCGTTCTTCGTCATTTTGTGAGGATTTTAATCTATCATTAGCAAATTTTTTAGCAAGCAGGCAGTTTGAAATATCTTTATTCCACCATTTGGGTTTATTATTATGGCCTGGACGCCGAGTTTTCGATGGTATGCAGTCTTGCACTGCTTTTAGGTAAGTGGCTTCGAATAACTTCCAAGATGTATTTATGTCGTTATTGTGAATTAAAAAGCTCCAGTCAGTTTCTTTAAACATAGCTCTAAGTTTATGGAAGTTTGCTTTCTTGAAATTAGGGACTTTTTCGATGCTACTATTTGGTTCGTTACTAGTAAACTTTAAAGTGAAAGTTATCGTACGATGGTCGCTGTTACTGAATTCATCACCAACATTCAAATTCTCTATTAATTCTTCTTTTGTTGCAAGTACAATGTCAAGAACGTTATTACCACGGGTCGGCGTTCCAACAAATTGATAAAGCGAACTCTCTTGCAAGTTCGTATACAAGTCATGTCCGGAGTGTGAAGTAAGAGTATCGCCCCACTTGGTCACAGGTAAATTAAAGTCACCAAAAATTACGGTATCTTGTGAGTTACTTACATCTGCAATTTGTTCGTAAATTTCTCGGTCAGTTTGCACTGATTGAGCTGGAGGTCTGTATATTAATGCAAGTATTATTTTGGTACCTTTATTATTCTTTATTAGCACAAAAGATGCGTCGACGTTCACAATTTGAGGTTTTGACAAGAGGGTAGGGTTAAGACTTTCTTTGATATAAAGTAAAACGCCACCTCCATTTCGATTTATTCGGCTTTTCTCAAACATTACATAACCGGGAAGTGAATACTCTGCTAAAAAGTCTCTATCTTCTGTATTGAGCCAAGATTCTGTTATGCCAATCACATCATAATTTTCTGTAAACACTAGCTCCTCTAAATCTGAAAATTATTGCGTATGCTACGAGCGTTTGCATAGAAAACCTTTAAATTTGTTATTTTAGAACTCACGGAACGCTCTTTAATAATATTTTTGGTTCTTGTCGGATCTACATTTATGTTCATGGCTGTCCTCGGTCCTCGCTGTCTTCGGTCCTTATCGCTGGTGGTCCTCGGTTGCCTCTGTTTTTTTCTTGGCGTTGGATGATTTATGTCACTGCTGCTTCTTCTCGGATGGCGTTTTTTGATCCATGGCTGCGGACTGCTTCGTGTAGGAGACGACCCATGCGTGCTGAACCCACAGGGTTTAGATGAGTGCCATCCTTGCGGAACAGAGTAGGCTGGTTGTAGAAGTTGTCCCAGAGGTTGATGAATTCAACTTCTTCCCTCAGACACAAATGTTTTAGTCGGCTATTTGTGCTGAAAGCCTTGTCGTAGAATTTGTCAGGTGCGTCGATCTTGGGGAGAATGCCTGAGATGATGATATTCCTTGACTTGTTTTTGTAGTGCTGGATCATCTTGCGATATTTCTCCATCAACTCTTCGGATCTGGTGCGCATGACGTCATTTGAACCAGCATGGATGACAAAAAGGGTATTTTCATTTGCATCCTTTGTGGTATCTTCGAAGGCTTCCACAATGTCGTCCAGTCCAGCTCCTGGGATGGAAAATCTTTTTCGTTGATTTGGGACTCTGTCGCAGAACTCTTCGACCTGTCCTCGTAGGATGGAATCCCCAATGAGCCTGGTCTCTTCTGGTTCGTCTTCCATCTCTACCAATATCTCAAATCTGTTGGACATTGTGACTGGTAGATGAGACCTTTTCTGCGTTGGCCGTGCACCGTTCCTCACTGGTGTAAATCCGGAAACCTGTGGTGGCGGGACTCTACGTACAGGTCGGGGAGAGGAGTGGTTAGAACCGGGGCGAGGGGTTGGTACTGTTCGTGCTAGCAGGCTTCTTGCACGAGGAGTGGGGGAGAGACTAAGGTGAACAGGGCGGCTGTCCTGGTTTGATGTCGGCTCAGGTTCGTCAGAAGCATCTGCTGCAGTGTCTACTGCAGGTGTTGGATTGTTGGCAGATGACGTTGGGGCGGTGGTGGATGCTGGAGTTGAAACAATTTGAGTTAGTGATACTCCAACGTTGAGTGTTACAAACTCTTGGAGTGATTCCAGCTTCCTGGTGAGGGCGTTGATCTTGTTGAGGGCTTCATCCAATTTTGCTGTCAAATCCTCTCGTTGCTGGCAGAGTCGGCAGACTTGTGGATCGGCAGGAGCAAACATGGAAGCACCAAACCTACCGGCGCAGTTCGTACAGGCACGAGGCATGGTGACGATCACTTTCTTCAGTTAACTTCACTCACTTAAAAACACTTAACTCACTTTAAAAACACTAAACTCACTTTAAAAACACTTCACTCCCTTCAGGTCGCTTCACTTACTTAAATAGGCCTAACCGAAAACAAAAATGTTGAAATACACACAAATAGGTTATCAGCGGTGATAGCCTAACCAAAAATTAAAACAAAACAAAATTAAATTTGAATACACAGTGATAGCCGAACCGAAAACAATTTTATGTTTATTTAAACAGAAATAGGCCACCAGGGGTTATAGCCTATCCTAACCGAAAACAAAAATTATAAAATACCGGTACGCAGAAATAGGTCACCAGCGGTGATAGCCTAACTGAAAATTTAAAAATTGAAGTACGCAGAAATTGGCCACCAGGGATGATAGCCTAGACTAACCGAAAACAAAAATAACCGAAAACAAAAATTATGAAATACCGGTACGCAGAAATAGGCCACCAGCGGTGATAACCTAGACTAACCGAAAACAAAAATAACAGAAAACAAAAATTATGAAATACTGGTACGCAGAAATAGGCCACCAGCGGTGATAGCCTAACTGAAAATTTAAAAATTGAAGTACGCAGAAATAGGCCACCAGGGATGATAGCCTAGACTAACCGAAAACAAAATTAACCGAAAACAAAAATTATGAAATACCGGTACGCAGAAATAGGCCACCAGCGGTGATAGCCTAACTGAAAATTTAAAAATTGAAGTACCGTACGCAGAAATAGGCCACCAGGGATGATAGCCTAGACTAACCGAAAACAAAAATAACCACAAACCACAGGAGGAGGATAGTGGTCTGGCAGCTCTACGGAACTTTGTTATCAGGGTGTGTTTTCTGGAGGGTTTAAAGGATTTCAGTCGTGGGCGTAAGTTGTAGCGTGAGGTGACTGGGGGTAGATTGTGTGGTGCGGTTGGGTGTGTACTTGGTTTTAGGTGGGGGTGGGGGTTTTCTTACTGTGGTGCCTGGTGGAGGTACTTCAGGGCTAGACGGGAGGGTTTCTGTTGTGGTCGGGGTTGTGGGTGGAGGTTTTCGTACTTTGATATTTTGGGGAGGTACTTGACTATCAGAAGTGAAGGAATTGGTCATGGTGGAGGAAGATGTGATATTGGGGGCTTGGGGTTTGTGGAGGTTAGTTTGTGGGGTATGTTGAGGAATGATCGGCAGGTTCTGTGCTGGAGGGTTTAGGCCTTTAGGGGTTTGTAGGGGAACATTTATAGCCTGAGTGGGAGGGGTAGTAGGGGTGTTCAATTCAGAGTCGGACATGTGGGGTGGTGTAATGTCTTGTGGTTTTAGAGGTTTAAATGCTCGGACGAATCTATTTCTGAACGTGCGAGTCACGCCGTGATAATCAATGATGACTTGATAGGCATTTGGGACTTTGATGATGGTGTAGGGTCCGACATAGCGAGGGCCTAATTTGTTGGTGACAGGGAGGTTGGCTACCATTACGGTGTCATGGATGGCGAAAGGGTTTTTATCATCGGGGTTATCATTTTTGGTGTTTTGACAGGTTTGGGCGGTATGGAGGGTGTTTTGCAGATGTTGCAATGGGTCAATTGTGGAGGTGTTGGAGGGGAGGTGAGCGTGATGGTGGAACGGCAGTAACAGGGGGGGTACGCCGTAAACACGTTCATGAGGTGAAATACCGTCTTCTCGGGGACAGGTGTTCATGCCCCATTGTATCATTTTTATCTGTGATGGCCAGTCTGAGGTGTTAAGAGCAATCATTTTTGTACGTAACTGGTTGTTGATGGTGCGATGGCTGCGTTCGCATATAGCATTTCCTTGAGGCCAGTACGGGGATGAGTGTTTGATCTTAATACCGCATTGTTGGGTGAACTGGTGCCAAACGTGTCCACTAAATTCGGGGGCATTGTCGGATAGAAGAGCAAGGGGAAGGCCGAATATAGGGAACACTTCTGTGGCAAGCAGTGCGGCGACTGTGGTGGCTGTGTGGTCTTTAACTGGGCAGGCTATTAAAATTTTTGAATATACGTCAACAAATGTGACGATATAGCGGTTGCCAGCGTAAGAAGGAAACGGGCCCATGATGTCGAGGGATAGGACTTGGAACGGTTTGTTGGCAGAAATGGTACCCGCTGGGCCTGGGATGCGTGATCTATCCTTCCCCAATAAACAAGGTTTGCAGGATTCTGTCACGCGTTGTGCAATCTTGGAGGAGTTGGGGGTCCAGTACTGATCCGCGAAGATTTTTAACATTTTCTTTTGTCCAAGGTGTATGCCGTTTCCCTCGTGGATGGCAATCATGTAGTCGTGGTCTAGGACTATGTGACCGGAGTCTGTGGCAAGTTGATCTCCCCAGCGAGTCAGTTTCCTGAAGATATTTAACGGTATCCAGGGTGGTCTGATCCTTGTTTCCCAAGATTGAATTAGTGAGGGGGCTGGGGGGGAATTATGTTGGTTGATGGGGGTATGTAAGAGCTCAGTGTTTTGTAAGGCGGCTAGGTTGGTGGGGGGGTCTTTCGGTACTGGCAAACGTGACAGGGCGTCTGCATTGGTGTGAAGTTTGCCTGGACGATACTGTATTGTAAAATCGTAGTCCTCTAGTGTCTCTCTCCAGCGTACCAAGATGGCTGAGTTGGTTTCGCACCTACGCAACCATTGCAAAGATTGATGGTCGGTTATTATATCTAGTTTCGCGCCCAACACAAATTACCTGAAGTGGTTGAGTGCCCAAATGATCCCTAGGCACTCTCTCTTGGTGGCTGCATAATTCTGTTGGGCTTGGTTGAGTGTGGAGCTGGCATACGCTATCACATGTTCCTCTCCGTCTCTTACTTGAGCTAAAACTGCACCAATGGCGTACAGAGATACGTCGGTATAAAGACGGAAAGGTTTATGGTAATCAGGGAAAGCGACAATAGGGGCTTGGATCAGCTTTTGTTTCAAAGTGTTAAAAGCGAGGTCTCTTTCAGGTGTCCAGGTGAATGTGGTGTCCTTGTGGGTGAGATGGTGGAGGGGTCTGGCTATTGCGGCAAAGTGTGGGACGAAACGTCTGTAGTATGTGGCTAAACCTAGAAAAGAACGTACTCCTTTAACGGTGGTGGGTGGGGGTTGGTTTTGTATGGCTTGAAGTTTCTTGGGGTCTGGTGCAATGCCATGTTCAGATATTACGTGGCCGAGGAAATCTACCTTATTTCGTGCAATCTCGCATTTTGAGGGTTTCAATTTCAGCCCGGTGGCTCGGATTCTTTGAAGAACTTGTTTCAACCTGAGGAGGTGTTCTTCCCAGGTTTGTGAGTACACAATGATATCGTCTAGATACGCTAGGCAGGTTTCCCAGGTAAGGCCATGTAATACCGCTTCCATCAAACGGGAGAAAGTGGCGGGTCCGTTGCAGAGGCCAAAAGGTAGGACGTTAAATTCGTAGTGGTGGCCACCACTAGTGGAGAATGCTGTTTTTTCTTGGTCCTCTGCCTTGATGGGCACTTGCCAATACCCTGCTTGCAAGTCGAGGGTAGTGAACCATCTGGATCCGTATAGGGAGTCAAGGGAATCGTCTATCCTGGATAATGGCGTAGCGTCCTTAATGGTTACGTCATTCAATCTCCTGTAACCTACGCAAAAACGGGTTGACCCATCTTTCTTTTTTACTAGGACAACAGGGGAAGACCAGGGGCTGATGGACGGGGTAGCAATTCCGGCCTCTAACATCTCTTGGACTTGGCGTTCCTCTTCCTGGCGTTGTATGGGATTTTTTCTACGGGATGGTTGTCTTATGGGGGGGCCTGTGGTGTTAATGATGTGTTGTTCAACATCGGTCTGTCCTATTTCAGTGGGTTGTTGGGCAAATACGTCACTGAACTCTAGCAATAGTTCGTATATGCTGTGTTTTTGGTGGTCGGATAATGTGTCAGGGAGAGGGGGTAATTGGAGACTGGTAGGGGTTTCACTGGAATCTATGGGGAGGTCATCAAATGTTTCGAGGTCTCCTATGATGAGGCCTTTTGGTAATGTCAGGGATTCTTCAGAGATATTGGCCACTAGAATGTGGTTTATGCGAGCGGAAATGATGGCGGGTTGTAGGAGGCAACGATTGGGGTTGGTGGACGTGGTAGTGGGGGAAAATATCATGTGAGTTTGGGGTATGGGTCGAAGGTTAACCCATTTTTGATGGCGGGGGGGAATTTGACATTTATCTTGAACTACAGCTGGGCTAATGATGGTGGGGGACCGACTGGTGAGCAGGTGCTCGGTACGCATGAGGGGGGGGGAAATAACTTTGGTGGGGGTCACGCGTGAGGGGGGGATTAACGGCGTGTGTGGGAGGATCAGAGTGGTGAGGTGTGAGTGATTTAGAAAACGGAATTTGTTGGTGGGACTGCGGAGGGTTGGTGGGGGAAGAGTTAGGTATAGAACATGGGTTATTGGTGGAGGACTGATGTACTGATTTGTGGTTGTTAAAAGGACGAATTTGGGGAGTTTTGTCGGTGGCAGTGACGGTTTGTTTAGAGGTTATATGGGATTGGTGGGTTTGTCTGTCATGAGGGGTTGAGTCAAGTGTGGGGTTCTGAAGTTTTTTAGGGGTGTGAATTGTGTGGGGGTGGAAGGGAGCTACTGACGGAAAACTGTCACAAGGGGAATTTTGTTGGTTGTGGAATAGCTGAGCATTTCTGGGGGCATGGGGAAAACATTGTTGGGTACATAGGTCGGCATTTTCCCTGGAAACATGTGTACATAAATATTTGGTAGAATGGTTTTTACATACATAAGAGTCTGTCCTGGAAACATAGGAGGATTGATCCTGGACAGAGTTAGGAGAAATGGGGGGGTTTACATCATTGAGTTGCTTGGACTTGTCTTCTTTCGTTTGTTGAGGCATTTTTTCAACGGAATGAGTGATATTTTGAGAGAACTCGGGGCAAGGGGGGGGGGGGGGGGGTTAGGAGTTACCTTAGTGCTAGCTGCAACTTGGTAATCTTGAATCAGAGTTTGTTGAGGGTGGAGGTGTTTTTTCTTTTTGTGAACTGGTTTCTGCGTGATTGGTTTGTCAGAGGCTTTGGGTTGGATTTTTTTTTTGAATGAGATCAGCCTCTGGCCGCAGTCAACCTGGGCCTGGAGTTTTTTAAGGAGGTCAAGTCCAAGGAAACCATCGTAATGTTTACAGTGGGAGAAAAATACTGTGAACGAGTGATAACAACAGGCAGGGGGGGCAGGAGTAGTTACTGACAGGGGCAAAGTGTCTCCTAGGAGATTTAAGTAGGTATCAGCAGCTGAGATTAGTTCTGATTTGGTAGGTAACAAGGGGCCAAATAGTCAGTGGTGTTGATCATAATAAGACTTGAACAAACATGACTTAGCAGCTCCCGTGTCGATTAACAAGCGGACAGGAATGTCCTTGATTTTGGCCATGTAGTAAATGGGGGCAGTGCGATCAGTTATGGCGTCCCCCGCCGAGGCCATCGTGGGCGGGGGATACTTTAAAAATCCGGGGAGTCGGTATCTACCTCCTCCAGGGTTTCCTCGGTATCGTCTGAGGTCATGATATGGGCTATGTCTTCGGTGTGCATTTCCTCCATTTCTTCCTCTTGTCCCAACTCCTCTTCATTTACAGAAATGCGAGGAGTAAAGGGGCGAGGTTTGGCAGAATCACAAATTTGATGGAGGGCACACTTAGCACTACAGGCAGGGAAATCATAGGGGTTGATAATAACTAATGTAGGGTTCTTACTTTGGTAGGTGTTGTAGGTTTTGTTCCAGTTGAAGATCCTGCGTGGCTGGGTAGGTTGGAACCGGGGCCTACTGGGTTGGGGCTTGCCGGAAGGGTAGGTAGGTTTGTTGTGGAAGGATGAGGATGGGTAGGCATTCTTGGAGTTGAAGGTTTGAGCCTTGGGGTTTTGGTTGTCGAGGTGCTGCGGGTGTGTGGGGAACCTCTTGATTACAGCGATATGGGTGGGTGTTTCTGTGCACACGGCCAAAATACGTCGGATCGTGATGAGATCTTTTTTATATCCGACGAAATCGTGCACACGGAAATGATCTTTTACTGCAAAGGGCAATATTGATACCAGGTTGACCAGAATCTGCTGTTCTTGCTGGATTCTGGTCAATGTGGAGAAAGACACTTTGATATGTTGGGCGATCTTATTCACTGTGGCATCTAGATCGCCTTCGAATTTAGTGTCTTGGATACGGGTGTGGCCCACGAAAATGCCCAACGAAGGCTTAATGGCCTCTATCACTATTTGGCGAAATTCGTCCCATGTGAGAGCAGGGTGCACTTGGTAGGCAACCAGGGAAACGGCTTTTCCCAGGTGCGTTAATGTCACGGCTATCTTTTCTGCGTCCGTGGTATAAACTAGGTCAAGTACGGGTTTCACTATGTCCATGAACGTTTCGATCTCGTAAGTCTCCCCATCATAATGTGGGATGGGGATGTGAGAACAGTGCGCCATGATGTTTTCGTGTTCTGGCTGTTCCAAACTTGCAATGTAATGCAACCTTTTATCCGAATCAAGAACCACCGCTGCCACCAATGTTATGCCCTGTTTTTCTACAGGATTAACTTGGGTAATGTGAGTTCTAACTGACTGGGTATAGAAGGCTGCATGCACAAAACAAGGTATGAGGAATAGAGAACACAAAATAAGCACACGGTAACAAGACACACGATCACTTTTATTGATATACACACTTCTATAGTTTTCTTGATGATGATTAATATGAAGCATAAGAAGATATGAATACTCATACAAGACAAATTATAGAATTGAACAACACTAGCATTAAGTGGATCTGGATGGAGCCTAGTCTCCCACTTCCAACGTTCAGGTATTAATCTTCTGATCACTGGCTTTATTCACAAGTTTATATACTGGAGACCATAAATGTTACTTACAGATTCATATTCACTGTTAGATTTATCACTGGTAGCTCTGGTGCACAACTAGTAGTTCACAGACTAGATTAGACACGCGTATTTTAGAGCACAGGAATTCTAGTAACCTCAGGGGGGTACTGATCTAAGCTTTATATTCTTGTATCAGAAACACATAGAACGAAAATCAGTGGGCGAACATCAGATATCTCTAGGGTTTCACTTCTATGTAATAATATCTGGATATATGGGTAATTACGAGAGTAAATATCGCCTGTTAATTAATAAACACTGATACGCTTAGCACTTCCTAATTAAATGGTTATATATGAATTATACTGGGGCAAAGATATAGCCACTTCATAGAAATATTAATAAGTGAGTCTCTAAATAGCACTGTAACTCTGTAGCACTGATAGAGTGAATCTTGGGTAGTATTTGATTGGTCTGGTCCTGGTTATCTTGCGTCCGTGATGTTGGGGGCTAACGACTGGTTCCGCGGCCGTCCAGATGGTCCATATGTAGAAAGTTCTCAAGACGGATCTCTTAGCGATCGTTGCTGGTTACACTCTTATATACCCTCTGGTTTCTAGACCTGAATCACAGATATTAGGATCTTCCTGTCAATCTGGATCGGAATTAACGCCAAGCGCATCTCACGTCGATCGCTCAGCTTCCCGGTCTGTATGAAGGTTATAAGGTGTACGTAGATTTCTTTTACGTGGACAGATCTTTCTATCTAAATCTGCCACGGAGTCTGCAGGCTCTGGAACTCAATTCTCAGGAACAAACAATGATAGAGCTAGAGGTCAACACAAGGGACCAGCCACTGGTTGGTGTCTATCTTTCAACTGATTTTACTGGGGGCTGGAGCTTGATTTATAGGTTCGGTTTTGGACCCTGTAGGCAATAGGGATCTCGAGTTTTGATGGACTTATTTGAGCTCTCAATTGATACAGGAACTAGGTAAGGTGATGATTACTGTTGTGGCACATGGCTGTATGGAGCCTTCATAATGTGATATAACTGAGCCATAGTAAGAGGTACTATTTTGGCTATACTGGAAGTATTTAGGGGAGAGAGACTGGATCTACTTAGCGAGGAGATTTGGGACATCTTTGATAGGAGCGTCTCTCTTAGATTGCTCAGTCTTCATTCTATGGTATAGCTGAGGTGCTAATTTGGTTATCGGAGTATGCAAGAAAGGTTAATGGGTTATTGTGGGTTAATAGAGGTTAGTAAGGGTGTTAGTCATACATGGTTAGTTCATTGATAGGAAGAATTCCTGTGCTACCTGGCAATGACCCGGAAGTCAAAACAGGGGTCAGGTATACCTCCGCAGGGGTAGGGGTCTCCCTCCTCGGGTGGGTGAAAGGGGTAGGCGCGCGTCCTCTCTCTGTGATGGTCGTCTGGGCGGCTGTGGCTGGGGGCTTGCCATATTACAAATGTTTGTAATAACCCTCTGTTTATGAGACAGATGTGGGTGTTCGTAATACCAAAACCGAAGGTGCCTTGATCAGCTGGTTTAATTGGTTGGGTTGTTAATTGCATGGTTTGTTGGATGTGGTGGAGACTGGGTTGCTAACTCTGCCACATTTATCTGGAAGTATGGCAATAGAGGTTAGTCCTGGCGAGGCTGCTAGCCTCGCACTGACGATTATTTGGTACAGGGTTGTGAATGGGTTGTGAGGGAATAGATGGCATGCAAAGGGTTAGTAAAGTTCTAATGGTGTTCCTTCCTACTGGGGGAAGGTAGGCTGGATAGGAGTATATATACAAAAGGTTTGAGAATGTTAGTAACGGAAAAGTTAAGGATATTCAGAGGGTATGGTGGAGAGGCTAGGTCCGGAGGGAGTCGTGGAGCGTGGGGGGTTAACGAGAGGGAGAGGGTTAAGGGGGACTACGTGGAAGTTTGACCCTAAGGTCTCTGGGCGTAGGGGTGGCATTAGGCTACAGTTGGTATCTTAGACTGGGGGTTAACGACAGGGAAGGTAGGTTAATCAAACGCTACCGGGGGATGAGCAATAGGTGGTGGTATATGAGTCTGGAAATTATAGAATCATGTGGACTGTGGGGAAGATGAGGTTAGCTGTAGGTGTGTGCTTGACTGTGGATAAAAGTAGAGAAAAACATAGTGTATTATTACTCGTCAATACGATGGGTTATGGACACTATTAGTTAACACGATTTCTTGCTGATCTAGTTGTCCCTGGGAACTGCGTTTTCTATGAAATATATACCAAAGAAAGCGGCAGTTCGTAGGGGTAGCTTCGTTATTGTTTCGTGGTAGATATGCGTCGAGACAATGGTAAAAGAGGGTTATCTATACAATCTCTGGTTGGGGTAAGAATTAGAGTTACTGCATGGTTGCTTACATTTTCAGTCATTATCTCTGTCTAGGTCTTACAGGAATAATGGTTGCACGATGGTGTACCCGTGGGTATTATAGTTTCTTATCAATTATGACATGGGGGTTAACATATTACTTCTCGGATGGAAGAACATACATAGATTTATGGGGGCGGTTTGTCTTCAGAAACTTAGTCTGGCAAGACAAGGTATTTTAGGGTATGTTGATATTGATATCTTTACTTAGGGACAGGGCATGGGTGTATTAAATTAAGGTGTATTCATGTTCATCATCATGTAGGTAGAGTCTGGCGGGTAAGAGGTGTAGGACACGAGGGGTAGTGGATACGCGAGGTGGGGGAAGGGTCAGTGGTTAGAAGCGATAGGCAGGTGTTGTTTGGAGCTGCTTAGCCCTCCGGGCTTCGGCCTGTCTGAACTGGTTGGCTTGGTGCCTTCTCTCCTTCTTTCTTCTCTCACACTGATCTATCGGGCGTCTACTCTCACCTGGTTCTTTCGTTCTGTGGGCCTTTCCTCCGGGTGTTTCTGTTCCCGTTTCTTTGTTGTTCTCGCTCGTGGCTTCCGTGGTGGGCTTCTCGTTTTGGGGCATTTTACATGTAGGCCTATTACTTTTTTATAAAAAAAAAAAAAAAAATCCCTTCTGCCCTTGAGGTACGAGGTCGTACCTCATATGAAGGAGACGGAAGTAAAATGCCACAGGAACGAAAGGACCGGCGTCACAGACCAGGATAGCTATAAAGATCACCACACCAACTTCGTTGTCTCCCTTTCACATAACTCCACATATGTATACGTCTCTCCAATCACAGCCTTCTCGTATACAACCCACATTACTTTATTCCTTAACATTTGTATGTACCAACTAAGTATGTATTTAATTAAGGTACCAACCATGCATGCAGACTATAATATTTTCATTGTGTAGGTACGACGGCGATCTGAAGACACCTCAGTAAACCTATGCCCCTCCCCCTGTTCTGGAGTCCACCACGACTGTCCGGTAATACGAACCTCAGCCGTGTGACTCGCCTAGTCATTCTGGGCAATTAGTTGTTTCAATACTCCCCAGGTCTCTCAACTTGAGATATGAAGCCCTCCGAATCATAAGAGGACCAACCACCATTTCTTACTTCTGAGCAAATCAAGGTCAAAGTTTGGCAGTTCAAAATATGTGTAACTCTTTAACCCGGTAAGGTGCCCTCTTCATATTTTTACTGAAGGTAGCCGAAACACTACTCTTTCATCCCAGCATGTAAAAATAGGGAGTTCCACGTCTATATTTTTAGTAAAAACACCCAAACCAAAATTATCCCCTTTTTTGAATGGCCAAAATGGCCAAAATCTAACATTACCAGCACTTTGACCACAAGTTTTTTCTTTTAAAGATAATAATGCACTGATATTGGGTAGTGTACGTAATTGTCCATCATTCCCACCCACAAGCCTCCAATTTCCATACTCCAGGTAAGGCAGGTAAGTAGTTAATAATTAACAGGTAAGTATAAGGGTATGGGTAAGTGAACGTACTTTTACGTACGGGAGAGTGAGAGTATGGAGGGATTAACTGAGTGTCGTTTGGACCCCTTGTGTCAGGTTATATTTTTCCCAGGATATTGGTGAGTGTTCCCGAAAGGCGAAAAAGTTACCTTAACGTCTAGGACTCTCACTCATACAGTTTTCGTCTTAAGGGTACCAAACGACTACCAGTGTGTAGGGGAGAAGTTGGGCTATGGCACCACATGCTTGGCTTGGAAATTCAAAAAATGTCGGTTGGTCCCCTTATGATTCGGAGGGCTTCTTATTAATTGTTTCTTTGTTGTTAATCCGTCACTTAAGACACTCGACTCATATTGATTGTTATTAGTACTGGCGATTAATACTATGTTCATGTTTCACTAGGATTCTTAACCACATTTGTGTAGGATTTATCCTCAACCTATTATATACCCTATCCCTTGTGTGTTACTACTACTATTGCTTCAGACGAGAAAACATCCCCGACTACGAATCTATATTCGAGAGTTGGAGATCGAAATGATTATGTTGAGACGATTCTATAACTCCTCAAGATAGACGTTACCTGAATTAACTCCTTGCGACATATATGACGCGATCGCGTTATATGAATAAGTCCACCAAAAACTCATATGACGCGATCGCGTCATATGGACTTATCTCTATACCTCTCCAATAAGTTTATGACGCGATTTTGCGTCATATGAGCTCAGTAAGTCCGATAATTTACCATACGATAAAACCGTTGGTGGCAACCTCAGCCTCCTGCGATAATTCTAACGGCCGCAGTGTTGTTGTGAGTGTAGTGCGAGGCAGTGGCAATGATCCTGGGGCTCCCGCCTCCTCGGACTTACTGGAACATAATATGTCTGAGGGAGTTAATATACCATCTACATGTCTATCTGATTACGTCAGCCCTGTACTTAGTTATATAACAATTATATGTTCCCAACCTTCCTAGTGCAACCTCCATTTCACTAGACAAGATACCTAGGAGTAGTTCCGAGATTTAATTAGGCAATTACTCATTGATTTGGAAAACCCCCCCAGACCATCCCCAATTTCGTATGTGGGTCTGTGCTTAGGAAATTGTCGTGCCGGACAATATCGTCGTATTAATTTCGCGTGAGTTTGGCTACGGGTCAAACTCGGTACAACCGCCTCAAAATTGTTACTCCATGAAAACCCGTTTTCTATGTATGCCCCCGATCCACGGAAAACTAACCTAACCCTGTGCTTGTACTAATCCATATCTGTTGATTTATATAATTAATAATATCCAATTTACATACGATCATCTCCAGAGAAGTGCAGGAAAACTACCTAGTCTCTCTCTCTCCATTATGAGATAGATTGATGTCACTCATGCATGTACCCATTCCTAAGTTAAAGAAAAAGTTTTATTCACGCTACTCTGCTTAGTGACCGCGTGCCCAGTGGTAAATACTTTTAAGCCACCCTGTCCTTTTGTCCTCTCCCCGTAGGCCTACCATCCCAACTTCACAAACCTTCCCCTCGCATGACGCCCATCAGGATGTTTTTATATTCCGTGCCGAGTCAGTTCCGACTCGAACCCCAGTATACCGAGAGTGAAAACCTATTCTAGTATCTCGTTCACGATCCTCTAACCTAAGTAAACCACACTCCCCACCTGAACTGTAGGGGTAGAACGCGCGAGGCTATGCCCCCCTCCCACCCCCTTGAAAGAGGGTATAGGCCATAAAAATGTCACATCCACCGACCCCAAGCTCAGCTGTTTCGTGTTAGTGCCTAGGATATTATATGAACCAGAAATTGCCCGATCGATATGATCTGACACAGAGGCACTGCCCATGTCGAATCGTATTCCATGCATTTCAACCAGGGTTCATTCGCTTTATATTAACGACTAATACCGTCATTTTATACCCGCATTTAGTTTTCGTAAGTTAAGTATTTATTTTTCCTTCACCCTTGTGTTCCCCCGTTTCCGTCTCTTTCCACACCTATTATACATCTAATCAGTCATCCCTTCTAGTCCACAGTCCACACTACTCTGTTTTTCGTATCTCTGTTGTTTTATATAAGATTAATTAACAAATCTAAATACAATCCTCTCAGAGAGCTCTAGGGAAGCCACCTAGTTTCTCTCTCAATTTAAGAAGATAAACGTATATTACCCCATGCTCCGGGATTCGTTCTAGCACCTAAGTAGTTATACAATTGAACTTGAGTTATTCAACCAGGTCCTATACTTTTATATTAACGACGGCAAAAATACCGTCCAATTCATGTATGTCACTTTTTCCTAAGTTAACTCTCATTAATCCGCCAATACTTTGCATAGTAACAAGCATGCTCAGGTAACCTTTTATCCACCCTGTCGTTTTTCCATACCAACCCGAACTTAATAACTCCCTCTAAAAAGGATGCCATCAGGATGTTAAATTGTGCCGAGCAAGTCATTTTCTCAAGCTTCTGTAAGCAGAGAGTACAAACCTATTTGGTACCTCCTTTAACTATCCCCTAACATAACTAACCACCCCTACAACCTGGGGCAGTGAATTAATGTGCACGAGGCTAACCCCCCCTTTTTCTCCCCTCAAAGAGGCCCAGCATCTCCCCCTTGCGTAGGACTACCTACCTCCTTATGCCCGCCAAATTCTTGCTAGAAACTCCGGGTAGTTACAACCCATACCAACCTCCAAGTTTTCGATTCCAGCCTAAATCCTATTCCTATCCCGTTCCTATCTAACCCCCAAGTCACCCTTAACCCGTCTTAGACTCCTAATAGCATTTCAGCTAACTCAGAGGAGGATTCTAGAGATAATATTTACGTAGGCTGCCTTACCGCTTGAGTCCAAAGGCGCTGGACGAACTAGTTTTTTGTTTCCCCAACATCCTCCCTCAACTCATATTAATGATTTGTCTTAGAGTAAATGTCAGAAAAAAAGGTAATTCCTATTGCGGCCTACATGCTAACTTTATAATAGACCTTTAATGCTACCCTCTTCAACCAAGGGATTAAATTAACTTGTATTCCCCTCCGACATCCAAAAGTTAGACAAAGGAACCCCCCTCCATATATATAGTTGCGCGCCAAAAAAACAAGCCAGTTAGAGAGAATATAAGCTACGTCACGGAAGTGCCGCAAGTCGTGGATATATTACCCAGCTCCACCCTCAGGATATACAGTGATTTGCGGTGTTCGCGATCCAAGTGCCTCTGTGAAGGAATGAATCAATCCTTGACCAATATATTGTTGCAACTGAGAAACCAGGGGCAAGATTATATCTTTCAACAACCGATTCGTAAATTCTTATTGATTGTCTCATAAACGTATTGTCAGCCGGTTCGCCACTACTTTGGGTTTAAGAGCAATCATAACTCATAACCGGTCCCAGGTAGAAAGATCTGGTTATGTTAGAAGGGATTACGCGAGTTTAGGAGAAGACTCGACGAGAAGATTCCTGGGCAAACAATTGTCTGTTTGACCGAAAGGCGAGAAGCCATTTGCACGTCTGAACCTCCTCATAAGGCCAGAATTAGTAAGAAAAGTCGTTCTCCCGACTGTCTTACATTATTTCGATCCACTGTTTTCTCTGGCTATGCCGATGACAGAGGCATTTAAGGCTTTCAGTAGGAGTCCCATTACGGTGTCATCAACGGCTAGACAAATTAGCCCAACTGTACACATCTCTACACTCCCGGACAACTTGGACGGCAAAAGAGTCGCTGTTAGCCCCCAACACACCAACTCAAGATAACGAGATACCTAGCCTTGTGATTTAAGTAATCTACGTATCGTTGAGTAATGTGATCAGAAGAATCATTCCTGAACGTTGGAAGTGGGAAGCGAAAGAACTCTATTCAAATCCGCGAGCAGTGTTAAGAGACGATACAAAGGCCACTACCTTAACCGAGTGCTCCAACATCTATTGTTCGTGCGAATCCTATTACGTACTCTATACCCGAGTGTTTAGCAGTTTAAATAAAGCTGTATTACAAACCATTTATCCACGATTATTTTTGTCCTCTGTTGATTTCCTTTATGTACTTTGCAATATATCCAATAGCCCAGTCTTGCAGAACTCACCTATACCAAGTTAAAACCTGTATCAAATCAGGGCATAACAGTATGTGTGTGTGTTTGTGTGTCTATGTGTGTGTGTGTTGACAACTCTAGCAGCCACAACCCAGGAATCCTCAGGTCAAAAGTCCCCCACAGTTTTACATATATCCCTCGGCCAAGACACCCCGATTTGCTGTCACCGAACAGGAAGAGTATGTCCAAAGTCACGGACGATATCAGTCAGTTAAAGGAATAGTCTTTCATGATTTGTGGGGTGTGCTTAAATTAGGTTGACTGGATGAGTGGGTTTGAGTAGGGCGAGCAAATCTGGTAGGTATGGAGGGTTGAATGATGCGAAGAGTTGACGTGGGGATGCAAGTTGACGTAGAAGGGCAGGGTCCAGAGTTTTTTAACCCTGGTAGAAGGATGGGAGGGTGAGATAAAAAAATTGTAGTCGCTGTAGGCTTATATTTATTAGTGGCCCCTCCATCATTGACGAACATGCCTATTACATAAGGCATCCTCTTCAAACACTAATCCGCCGTAGTTTGAATCTACCGCGCAGAGCATTTAAAAAAACTGAGGAGCCTTCATCATGAGCGCACGCGACCTCACTCATGGCTTCAGTCATTATGAATTGGGTTCTCACTACGAAAAAACTTCGTAAAAAATAAAAACAAAAAGAAAATAAGAATAACTATCCAATAAGCTTTCCATCATATCGTGGATGTACTTGTGTGGATTTCTGACCAGACGCTGAATCAGGCGTCATTCCTCCTTCTTTGCTCTGCGCTCAGCCTGCCCGGACGTACCTTTCAGGCTCCGCTGGTTCCGCATTCGTTGCGTCCCTAGTGAGTTTTTTCTCATTTGTTTACTCTGGGATGTATCGAGTAAGGTTAGGATAGGCGTAGCAGGAGTGTCCTGGGCTGGTTGCCCGCAGTGCAGTGTATTTTGGGTCGTATGTATGGGGCATCTATTTCGGATGTACCCTCGTGGTCCTGTTGTGGACACGTGAACTTTTCACAGTTGTGTTAGTTGGTGATGCAGGCGGCTTTCATTACGCGTTAATTATTGCTGCCTTTTATCCTTCTGATGAGGTAAGCTGTGTGTTTGCTGACGTTCCCAGCGTATTTTTCTTCACTTAGTGAAGTTTTTTCTGGGTCCGTGTCAGGCTTCCCGGGGTGGGAAGTTATCGCTTCGGTGGTGTGTTGGCGGTGGTTCCTGTTGAGATATTCCAGTGTGTGTTTATATTTCAACTATTTTCATGCCGTCTACCTAGGCCTAGCCAGCCGCTCGTAGCTTTGCCAAATGTCTAGTGTTATTATTTATTTTTAAATATGCCCTACTGTGTCATGTGTATCCGGGTTTTAGTTGTGTATTGGCTAATTCCTCGGACTATATTTGTTTCCTGGTTTAGTTGTGTATTGGCTAATTCCACGGATTATGTTGTTACCTTGGTTAGTCGTGCGTGTCTCTCCTCGTGTCGTATTGTTCAGATGGTGTCTGTTCAGGGTGGGGTTTGCCTTCCGGCGGGTTTTTCTCGGTTTCACCATGAAAAATCCTGACCGATGAGCAGTGTTGGGCCACACGTGGTTTTTAACTCTGGCTGGTTCCCCGGCGTGGGGAGGTGTCTGTGGCTCTCCAGGACTGCGTCTCTGTGGGTGCCTGGTTTCAGGCCTCCTTTAAAATTCCCGGCGGGATGGCTGTACCCATCCTTACATATATATTTAGATATATATAAAGAAACGACGTTCTTGAGAACACTCGTTTTTTATAGGTTTTTTCTACCTGGTTTACGACAACCACATGGAAAACCTAGCTGTTGTTTAGGCGTTCCTCCCCGGCGATCTTTTACAAAGAAGTGGGGTCAGGAACTTGTGGGGTTAACTTTTAGACTTCTCACCCGGCGGGTGCACCTGAGCAGGGTGGGATAAAACGACTTAGGTCTCTTATAGTTAACCAATCCATTTGAGTGATACTCTGTGTATCGCTGCCTTTACTCTTACGGCAATTGAAGGATCAGTGAGGTTTAACCAAATCGATTCCCACACCCGGCGGGTGCCCCTAAGTGGAGGAACTAAGGAATTTATAAACAAATTCAATTTCGATTAACCTTAATTGGGTGATACTTTCAGTATCGCCGCCTTCTATTTTTACGACGATCGTTTGGGACAATTCGTTAAAAAATCAGATCTCGTATATTCCTGCCCTGGGCTATTCTACTAAAATATTTCAAGGGCCGGCGTCTTTATGAGGGGAGGCTTTGTTACAAAATTGAATCTTGAGACAGTCACCACCTCCTACAGACTATAAGTGCCATACTGGACCATTATATCAGAGGGTATTCTTCATGTTCTTTAGCTAAGAAGATTTGTTTAGCCTCTTTACACCCAGCCGCGTAGCGAGATGTGTTAGCTGTGTCTTTGCATCCCGTTACCCGGCGGGTTATTAACACTTGTATGCGAACACTTGGGTTAACCTTATGAGCATTAATTCCTGGAAATTTTTCTTTATTTTTCCAGAGCTGAGCTCCGGCGGACCAATACAGACCCGGCGGTAGTTTCCTCACACCAGTCTCTGTCATGGCTAATGTGGCCCCAGTTTTTGCCCTGTGCATTACCCCTACTTGCGCGGGTATCCCAATTTTTGCGCATACCCTTTGCATAAGGTGTGTTAGATGTCTAGACCGTTCAAGGGGTCTCTGGGTTACACTTAATTGTTCATTTTGCTCCCAATTAGCCAATAAAGTCCTGTGTGACAATGACAAGACCGCGGCGGTAGCGTTGAGAGAGGTCAGACAACAAATGTCGGCCTATACTACCATTGTCGCACATAAGTCACTTCAATGTGACAACGTCCCACTTTGGGATAAGTTGCTGTCAGAGCACCCTCCCCCTAAACGTACCTCTAGAGTAACGGGTTTTAAGCCGACAGAGACTAGCCAGGGTTCTGTATCGTCTGTGGATACGTTTAAACGCCCGAGAGAGCCTACTCCCCCGGCAGCCACCTCCTCGTCGCAGGCGAGATCGAGGTCAAGGTCACCCCTCAGACAACGGCCTCTTCCCCGGCTAGTAAGAAGTGTAAGACTGAAGCTTCCCCCAGTGGCCATGGTGGTGATTCTTCCAAACCTAGGTCTAGTTCGCGGTCACACCGTAGCCACAAATCCTCCAAAAAGGATTCCCATAAGAAGTCCTCTCGACATTCTACTAAGTCTAGTGCATCTCATCGTACCTCTACACCTGAAAATGTTTCTGTTACAGCCTCAGAGTATAGTGAAGCGCCTGTCCCTAAACAAGATTTACCTATTGATATTTTAACCCTAGAAACGGAAAGTTCAGGAAATTCAATAATTGAGAATGTTTCAGACTCTCAAGAGAGCGTAGGCCAGAGCCTCGGTGTTTGGCGGTTTGCTCAGCCAGGGTCTGACCATCCACGTCCGACTCATACGAGTCACACAGTAGCCGATGTCCACAGGGACGCGGCGACCCCATCCTCTATCCCTGATTTATCTTGGAAACAAGGTGCCCCTGCCTCGGCGGGGTCTTCTCAGGAGGATCGGGAGGAACAAGATGAAGTGTCATTAATTTCAGATAGGGAGGGACAAGGGTCAGGCTCAGGCCTGGACGCCGCCCATGATAATACTGATTCACCTGAAAGTTCTGCATCTAACCAGTTTGTTACAGCACAAGAAATTGATGGGTTACTTACTCATGCTCTATCAAAATTCTTTAATCAACAACGAGAAAACCCCACAATGGACTTGGGGGCTCCCTTGACAGGTTCTGCGGTACGGCCTCTGATAACGTCAATCGATTTATCTAAGATTCCTAACCCTCCTACTCTGTCACCGGCAGGGAGCTCTAAGCCAGCTACGGCGGCATTCACTACGTCAAATGTCAGGGTCATTACGGATGTTAATCCACCCCCTCTAGACAAAGCGCCTCTTAGAAAGGTAGCTATGCCCCTGCTTTATGGGCCAGACGAGTCATGGGTCCCTTTGAACCCCTCTAAGCCAGAGCTTGCCCAGCCTACCTTGTCAGGGGAACTCCCGGTACCACGTGAGTGGTTTATCCAGGGAAATAAGTCTAAGAAATTAAGGGCATTGGATGCCTTGGGTAATGTTTTGGACGTAAATATCAAGGCTATACCTAGTTATTATCATCAGGATTATTTTGTTTATGCATCTAAGCCTGCTTTACCCCCTGCCTCAGCTTCAAAACTTTTTTCAGACTGGTCTAAGCTGGATGGGTTTAATGATATTAAGGCTCTGTCGGCTCTTACTCCTGAACTAGATTTACAGACCGTCACAGACGAGACAGCTAATCCAGTGTTGAAGGTGGGACAGTTGGGACCAGGACCTTGGGTGGATTGGGAGGTAGAGGCTCAAAACTTTGCAACCACTTTCACTTCTAAATCTTCCCACCAGATCCCTCAGGATACACATTCATGGTTCTCCATGCCGGTAGGTTCTGCCGGCGGAGTTCCGTCAGCTTTATTTTCTTTTTTAGCTGCCCCTAAGATTAATCTTTGTGAACTAAAGGAACCATTCATTACCCCTACCCCTTCTCACCTAGACAGAGAATTTAGGCTAAGGGGAAAAGCTTTCCGCCTGTTTTCACAGTACATAGTTTCTCAACAGGTGGCTAAGTCTTTACTCAGGTCTACTCAGGCAATCGCAGACGCGGATGCTCGAAGATCAGTTGAGTTATCCCGGCGTCTGATTCTTCAGTCGTCGATTCAATCCTTAGGTGACATACGCACAGCCTTACTTGAGGCGGTGCGAGCACGACAGGATCTTAGGATGTCATTAGTTCGCAAGCTGCCTGATCGCATTGCTAACCAGGTGGTAATGTCCCCAGTACTTACACCTTCTTTAATGTCCCCTGATGTATGGCGAACAGTGTTTAACATGGCACAGGCCGTGAAGCACAGTCCCGCACAGGCTAAGAAACCCGCATTTAACTTCCCCAAACCTAAGCCTCCTACTAAAGCTCAGCCAGGGGGTTCTAAGCCGTTTCTTCCGCCTAAGTCCTCCCAATCCCCCCTGGGTCAGTTCAGGCATAGACAGAGAGGGTTTTCAGGACAGAGGGGACGCGGCCAGTATAAGCCGGGGCAGGGCCAGTCTTCGGCCCACACCAGCCAGCCGGCGAAGCGTCCAACACCACCAAACCCACCATCAAAAAACTAAAGTCTTTCTCACTCCCAGTGCCTATCTTAGAGCCGGAGGAACCGAGGGAAGTACAGCCGGCGAACCCTTGTCTGCTAACTGGGTCGTTCCGAACGTGTCACCAAGCATGGCCGTTAAAAACCTGGGCACGGATGGTGGCACGCAAAGGCATCACTTGGCAGTGGCTCCGGCGACCTCGCTTACGTCAGCCGACAACGGCAAATTGTGTTTCATTAGAGGTGGAGTTGCTGGTCCAGGAGATGATTGCCAAGAATGTCATCATCCCGGTACCTCCAGATTACCCTGTATTCACGTCAAAACTGTTTTTGGTTCCCAAACGGGACAGTGTTCAGATGAGGCCGGTCGTAGACCTGTCGTATCTGAATCTTCACATTTACAACGAGTCTTTCAGAATGTTAACAGTTCATCAAATCAGGCTAACACTTCCGCCGGGTGGCTGGATGTGTTCCCTAGACCTGACAGACGCCTATTGGCACGTGTCGGTCAACAAAAGATTTCAAAGGTTTCTGGCCTTGAGGATCAGGCACCAAAATTTTGTTTTTCAGAGGATGCCGTTCGGTTTGAACCTAGCACCTCGATTATTCACGAAACTAGTCCGGCAAGCCCTGATGCCATTGTTAAAACAGGGAATCAGAGTGTTGTGGTATCTAGACGACTGGCTGGTGGTGGCAGAGACACAACAATTATGCATAAAACATGTCATTATCATTTTAAATCATGTCAAAACTCTAGGCTTCAAGGTAAATCTGGTAAAGTCAAACCTTGTTCCCTCAAGAGTAATTCAGTGGATAGGGCTGGTCTGGGACACCGCCGCTCTCACTCTGAGTCAGAGTGTGGACAATCGCAACAGGTTTCGCAGGAAACTGTTCAGGTTTCTTCACAGTCTGACTACGACACGAAGAGTCTGGGAGTCTCTGGTCGGCTCTCTCAACTGGATTCAGCTAACTGTCAAGTTGGGCCGGTTGAAAGTAAAACGATTAATATTGGAAGGCAACAAATATTTCCCACTCTTACCGGCGGGAAAATTATGGCCCATACCAAAATTAATCCACACCTTACTAGCGGTCTGGGCGAAGAGGGAAACATTGCACTCAATCATGTCATGGACCTCTCCTCCTCCAACGGTATGGGTAGACACGGATGCGTCAGGCACCATAGGGTGGGGATTTCAGTCAAATCAGGGGCACCAGGGTCAGGGACTTTGGTCCCACTTAGAAATCTCTCACATAAATGTCAAAGAGTTACTAGTCCCCTTGTATTTCCTTCAGGCTCACGGCCCGGCGTTACGGGACAAGTCAGTGGCCTTCAGAATGGACAATCTGAATGCAGTTCACTGTATTCAGAAACAAGGGTCAACGAGGTCAAGGAAGTTGCTACTCGTGTCGGAAGAGATTTTTGTTCTAGCCACCAGTCTAGATATTTATCTTCACGCATCTTATCTCCCAGGCGTAGCGAACGTCTGGGCAGACGCTCTGTCCCGGAGACAGAGCACGACAGTAGAATGGGAGCTCAAGCAACCCATTTTCGACCTAATGATTGCGGAGCTCTCCCATCCACAAGTGGATCTTTTTGCGTCCGAGGAGACTCACAAGCTCCCTCTATACCTCACCCGCCGGGCGATAACGCCGGCAGGGGGGCCAGACGCCCTAGTGACAGACTGGAACAGATGGAGCTCCATCTATCTGTTTCCGCCGCCAGATGCGTCACTAATGTGCCACGTAGTGAACAAACTACGAGTTTATCGAGGCTTAGTCTCGCTAATCGCGCCCCTGTGGCCGGCGCAGGTGTGGTACCAGCAGTTAATAATGTGGTGCCCGGACCCGGTATCGCTCCCGGTCGGGTACTTCCACTTAGACACGATTGGCAACCTAGAGACCTCGCTGACTTTTGCATTATGGACATTCAGGAGGCCAAGTGGCTAGCACCATACGGTAGGGATGTGACCAATAAATTGCTCAATCAATATACTCAGTCTACTAAGCGACAATATCAATCTCATTGGAAAGCTTTTACTTCTTGGATTGTTAGAACGGAACAAACTGTACCCTCAGTGGCATTGGTTTTTAATTACTTGAACTATCTGTTTGAGCAGAAACGTTTATCTGTGGTTACTTTGAAGAATCACTTAACTGCGATTAGAGTGCCCTTTTTCGACCTTACAGGTCTATCCATACCGGTGGCGGAGGAAACAGGATTTATGAGAGCGTGTTTTAAACTCCGCCCACCTCCCCGTCAGCTCATGCCTACTTGGTCTCTGGACAAAGCTTTGTCTTTACTTCATTCTCGTCTGTATCAAAATACTGCAGACTTTGCTTTAATCTTAAAGAAGGCAGTTTTCCTTTTGGCTTTGGCCACCGGAAACAGAGTGTCTGAGCTGGCGGCGATGAGCAACACACCTAATTGTCTTAGGTTTGGTAGACTTAATGATTCAATTGCACCTTCCCCGGCGTTTGTAGCCAAGAATGAGCATAGTGCACACGTGTTTTCTGAGTTCACGGTGCCGGCGTTAAAAAGGGGAAAGGTGCATCATAATTTATGTCCAGTGCAAGCTCTAACCAAATATTTGAGAATAGCTCCTCATAACCCCCAAGGTGCTTTATGGGTAGCGAGTACGGGTAAACGCTTACTTAAACGGCGATTAGCCTCTCTTCTGGTAGAAGTCATTAAAGAGAGTAATCCCGGCGTTGTGGGTAGGGCCCACGATTTACGCAAGTGGGCGGCCTCTTTACGTTTCCTGAAAAACTTTTCAGTTGAAGATATTGCGTCCACACAGTTGTGGGCGTCTAATCATACGTTTCTCTCTAGATACTTGTCAGTTGCTCTAGACAAACCTTCCTTACCATGTATAGCTTTAAGGCAGAGGGTCTAGGTGGCCCTGCAGTCACTTATGTTTATTTTCAAGGAAGGGGGGGGGGGGGGGGGTGCAGTCAGTTGACATAGGACACCCTAGACCCCGCCGGAGTATGAGAGCTGTGATACAATTTAAGGTTAAAATGTGATATGAAAATTTCTCTGCGAGAATTTGTGCTAGTACAAAGTTTAGTACAAAACAACGGTGTTGTTATAGTAGTTTTAGCTGCGAAAGCAATGTAACATTAGTTCAATGGAGTTCATTAGCAATTGATCTCCACATGTATTTTGGGGTTTATGATGTGCACATATAAACTTATAACTTATTATTTTTGTCACCACTCGTTGAGTGGGGTGCCTTTTGTAACTACAGATCTGTGTTCAGAATCTTCAGGGTTACCTATTTTTGTCGGGCAGGCTTCTTTGAAGCACGCACCTGCCTGAACCCCTTTTTCTTGTATATTTCCGGCCTACGCCGTATTAAATACATTTTTCAAAAGTAAGAATACTATGTGGTTGTTTTTATTATCTGCTTTTCTAGAGTTATGATATGATTACGAATGTCCCCCTCCAGTCTTAGATATCAGGCATGTTCGTCAATGATGGAGGGGCCACTAATAAATTATAGGTTTGACTCCTGTAAGGAGATAAAGAAAACCTAATATTTAGTAGTGGCCCCGTAATCATTGACGACTGGGGCCCTCCCGACCGTCCCCTTCCCATTCGTTGATGTATTAAGGATTTTGGTTTACTTGATATGTCAGTGAAGGAGGAATGACGCCTGATTCAGCGTCTGGTCAGAAATCCACACAAGTACATCCACGATATGATGGAAAGCTTATTGGATAGTTATTCTTATTTTCTTTTTGTTTTTATTTTTTACGAAGTTTTTTCGTAGTGAGAACCCAATTCATAATGACTGAAGCCATGAGTGAGGTCGCGTGCGCTCATGATGAAGGCTCCTCAGTTTTTTAAATGCTCTGCGCGGTAGATTCAAACTACGGCGGATTAGTGTTTGAAGAGGATGCCTTATGTAATAGGCATGTTCGTCAATGATTACGGGGCCACTACTAAATATTAGGTTTTCTTTATCTCCTTACAGGAGTCAAACCTATAATGACGAGAGGGGGTACTAATTTGTTTTGGAGGAGAAGACTGAGGTAGTACTTGATTATGTATCTTTACTTTTCTGGTTTTGATAGTGATAAAGGTGGGTTTTTTATTTGGAATGGGCAGTCTAGAAGGAAGAGAAAGGGATTTTCGTTTAAGTAAGTTGGCAGGGGCAGGTGATCTTTCAGGTGTTACGTCAGGTGTGCTTAGAGGTGGTGCTTGTGGGGTGAGAGTGGGAATTGGGGGTATGAGCTTGGGTTTGAGTAGGGGTTATGTCTGGGGTTATATCAGGCGTATTCAGAGGTTGAGATCGGTGTGTGAGAGTGATAGTAGGGGGGTATAAGTTTGAGTCTGCGCAGGAGCATTTTGCACAGGTGGGAGTTTGTGACTTTTGAGTAGCTTTAAACACTGTTACAGGAGGAACATTGCAATTTTCGGCTTGAAAAGATTGATCATGAACTATTGGATATGAGGGTTTACTGGTACTGTTTTCTTTAAGTGGTTTGAATATTATAACATATCTGTTACGGTAAAGACATGACTCTCAGTGGTAACTGATAATGACGGGATGGATTAGGCACTCAGATCTTGACAGAGTTGAGCGTGGCGCAGTCGGTTCTTCAGATGTTGCAGAGGGTCAGTTGATGGTTGTAGAGATGTTGGAGGCTATGCTAAGTGGCGGAAGAGCATAAGTAGTGGAGGCTCTCCGAAAACACGTTCATGTGGTGTTATGCCGTCATCTCGAGGATAGGTATTCATGCCCCATTGTATAATTTTGACTTGGATAGGCCAGTCATCAGAATTTAGGGCGAGAAGATGGGTTCTGAGTTGATTAGCTAAAGTCATGTGGCTTCTTCCGCATATGGCGTTACCTTGGGGCCAATATGTGGAGGGATGTGAGATCTTATAGCCAAATATTTCAGATAACTGTTTCCAAATGTGTCCTGAAAACTCAGGGGCATTATCAGAGTGCAGGGCTTGAGGCAGGCCGAATACAGGAAATACAATTGTTAGCATGGCTTCGGCTACAGCCATTTCTGAGTGTTCTTTGGCTGGACAAGAAATTACAAATTTGGAATAAATATCCACAAATTTGATAATGTATTTCTTACTGGACTTAGCTGGAATAGGGCGCATAATGTCTTCGGAGAGAAGTTGCCAGGGCTTCATGCTGTAATATGTCATGAAGGACCTGGAGTTCTAGTTCTATCTTTACCTTGGCAACATGGTTTGCTGGCTTCAGTGATGAGTTTTACAATGGCTGTTGGATTAGTAGTCCAATAAACATAATTGAAAATTTGCTCCATTTTCCGTTGTCCAAGATTAATGCCATTACCTTCATGAATAATAATTATGTAGCAGATCTTGAGCTGTTTGAGGGTCTACTGCTAATTATCCTGTTTCAGTGACCCTGATAGGTCACATTGTAGATTGTCGAATATCTTCTTTGGTATCCAGTCCGGTTTTATTTTAGCCTACCATGATTGATCGTTGCCTTGATTGTCTGACGTTTTCTGTGACGGGTGTTTTTGGGGAGAGACTACACTGTTTACTGGCAATCTAGATAGAGCATCTGCATTTATATTTTGCTTGCCAGGTTGGAACATAATGTTGAAGTTAAACTCTTCTAGAGTCGCATGCAAACATACCATGAGGGCGTTGGTCATCTCGGAGTGCCTAAGCCATTGCAATTGTGTTGCCCTGTACCCGCGGCTCGCAAGGGTGCGGGGACAAGCGGCTCGCTTGGTGTAGTGACTAGCGTCTCGGACTTCCACCCAGAAGGCCCGGGTTCGCGCCCACGCTCGGCGCATTAAAGATTTTTCACAAGCACTGAGCAAAGGGATGAGCAAAGGGATGGGGTAGTAGTACAGGACCCCAATGGAAATACGCCTAATCGGCCTTATTGAGCTATCCTTAGCTAGCTTAGCATGCGCTAGCTTTAAGAACTATTATTATTATTATTATTATACCCGAATATCCCGCAGCCACAGAACTAGCCCAGTTGACGTCTGGGAATACGTAAAATAGTCATAGGGGGTAAGTATAATAAGCTCTCCACGTGTGTAGGTATAGCCTCCACGGGACTATGACCTGGTTCTTCAACTGTAACTAATGTTGTATTCCTATTGTACATCTGAGCAGGCCAGACATTTTTGGGAGACCTAAATTCCCTTCTCACCCAGCATTTTATTGGTGGCAGTTACGGAAACGTGATCTGGTAGCTAGATAAAGAACCCATCACGCGGACCCTACAATTGATGAGGTGTTGTGGTTATGGTACCTTAGGCCTACTATTTTTAAATAGGCTAGGGACTAGCCTTGTTAAACAAGGATGTTGTGTGTTGCCCTGTACCTGGATATCCCGCAGCCACAGAACTCTCCCAGTTGACGTCGGGGTATATATAAAATAGTAATTGGGGTTAAGTATAATATACTCTCCACATTATGTAGGTATTGCATCCATGAGTCTATCACCTGGTTCTTCGAATAGAACTAAGGTTGTATTCCTATTGTACGTCCGAGCTAGTACAGTGGTTAGCGCGGGAGTCGGGCATGCCTGCCGAGCTGGATTCGAAACCACACCAGGCCCAGATATTTTCGGGAGGCCTAAATTCCCTTCTCACCAAGCACTTCAGCAATGACTGGTGATCAGTGACAATAGTTACGTGGCTTCCAAGTATGAAAGATCTTAAAGGGTCAAGAGCCCATATGACACCTAGGCACTCTCTTTTTGTTGCTGCATATAGCTCGTTTGGGAGTTGGACAATGTGGTACAGGCACAAGCAATAAGGTGTTCTTTTCCGTCTTGCACTTGGGCTAAGACTGCACCGATGGCTATGAGAGAGACATCAGTATAAAGACGAAAAGGGTGAGTGTAATCCGGAAAAGCAACAGTGGGGGCATTTACTAATTTATCCTTGAGATGTTGAAAAGCTGTCTCTTCTGGAGTCCATGTGATGGGTTCTTCTTTCTTGGTCAGGTCGAATAGGAGCTTGGCAATAGTAGCAAAATTCTTTACAAATATAATATGCTGTAAGTCCTAAAAACGATCTAACTCCTTTCACATCCTTGGGTGGTGTTTGAGCAGCTATGGCAGACAATTTTCCAGGATCTAGGGCGATGCCATCCTTGGATATTATATGTCCTAAGAAACCCACTGAGTCTTGGGCTAATGTGCACTTCGTTGGTTTTAGTTTTATGCCTGCTTGTCTATTACGGTCAAACACACTTTTAAGTCGCTGTATGTGTTCGTCTTAGATCTTTGAAAACACTATTACCTTGTCAAGATAGACTAAACAAATCTCCCAAATTATACCTTTTAGCACTGATTCTATGAGACGTGAATAAGTGGCTGGACCATTACAGAGCCCAAATGGTAGGACGTTGAACTCATAAAGGTGACCACCACTAGTTGTAAAAGCAGTCATTTGTTGGTGATCTATTCATACTGGCACTTGCCAATACCCTGCTTGCAGATCTAGCGTAGTATACCATTTGGACCAATGCAGAGATTCCAGTGAGTCATCGATCTGAGACATTGGTGTGGCGTCTCCTCTCATTTCACTGACCAACCTGGTGAACATGCCTACAACTGTACTATCCTAAATTATCTAGATCAGTTAGTCCAGCACCCTACTCATATTCCTGACTGTCTTGGAGATCGGTCCAACACTCTTGACCTAATTCTAACTTCTAATCTGTCTACTTATGCTGTAAACCTTTTCTCTCCGTTGGGCTCATCCTCTCTCAGACTTTCGCTAAAAACTCAACCTTGGATGATTCCGGTGCTGTTCCTCACTCTCCACTCTCCTCTCTCTTACTTATGCCTAATATAATAATCTTATCTAAGGATTTATTTTCTGGCTAAATACTAAGAGGGCGTATGGTGTTCCTCCTGTTTTATTCAAAAATGTTTTTCCGTGCTGACTCCATGCCTGGGCAAACTTTTTTGTCTCTGTCTTTCCTTCTTGCTGAAAGTTTGCTCTCATTAAACCTTTCCAAAAGAAGGGTGACCGCTCTCAATCTTCTAACTATCGTCCAATTGCTCTCATTTCTTGTATCTCTGAAGTTTTTTTAATTATTCTGAATTAATAATTACTTAAGCATTTGTCTTCCCCTAATCTACTTTCAGATCGTCCGTATGGTTTCTTTAAGGGTTGCTCTACTGGTGAACTTCTCTCTTTTCTTACTAACTCGTGGGCTTCCTCCTTTCAGGACTTCAATGAGCCCTTTTCTATTGCGCTAGTCATATCGAAAGCCTTCGATAGAGTCTGGCACAAATCTCTAATCTCCAAACTACCCTCCTTCTGTTTCTATCCCTCCATCTGTGTCTTTGTCTCTATTTTCCATTCTGGCCATTCCATAGCTGTGGTTGTGGATGGCCATTGCTCACTTCCTCAACCTATTTACCTGTCTCCAGTTCTCTTCCTGATACTCATTAATGATCTTCTCAACTGTTTGTGGCAGAAAGAAGTGTGGTGTGCTTGTTTAGTGTAGTGCAGTAGATAGTAGGAGGAGGTGTGTGAGAGCTAGCTGGATCACTCTGTGTAGGTGTAGTCTATCGGCTGAGGGGGTTCCCGTAGAATTTGTTTGTACCCTAAGTAAGTTCGTCCTCAAATTCATGAAGTAGACCATCTGGGCTATCATAAAAACGAGGGTAGACTTTTGGCATGATGGTCAATTGGCAAAATTCAGGGATATGTATTGGGTAATTGTGACAAAAACTTGACTCAAAATTTGAGGTGAGGAAAATTCAATGCTTCATAATTCCATCCAGAAACACGTAAAAATATTGAATGACCACTCAAAATGTTCGTCTTTGAATGCTCTACCAGATGATATATAACACATGACATTAAATTTGATATGTAGGTCAGCAGAGGTCAAAAGGTCATGAAATTTTAAGTTTTCTTAAAACTTGAGTAGTGTGGTAAACTATCAATGGAAGTTAAATATTACTAAGCTATAATGAATCAAATAAATCAATCTAAATGAAAACTACTCCATATCTAAATTGAATTAAATCTGAAACAAGCTAATTTATATCCAAAGGTCTCACATAATAAATTTATATATAGGGTAAGGTTATAAGGGTTAATATTAGCCAGGAATTAACTCACCAATAGTTCCACGTGGCAATGAGGCAAGGGAGAACGTTTTACCCAATATGGCGGTGGACAATGGGGTACGAGACTTCGGTCCCGAGACACGAGTCAAGTTAAAGAAAGAATAAATGATTACATGGGAATGGACATGAATATTATGCTTATCTGTCAGTCAGTCATGGCGTCGATGAGAGCGTCGTGATGGTGTAGCTGTGTGTATTGCTGTATGTATATTGTGATTAGAGGCACAAAAGCACGATCAACTGAGGGCGGAAAATTAGATGTTAACTGGTTGGTGTTCGTGAAGGCTCTGGTGTTCCTCGAAGGCACACCTTGCTGCCTTGGCAAAACGCCAGGAGCCCAAATTATCGTACCGCATCTAGGTTGCTCTATACGATAAATTATATTAATATATACGATAAATTCATATAAACTACATAAGACCATGGCAATATTGCTTAATAGCATATTAGGCCTTTTATAACTTAACTTATTTACAATCTTATAATATACGATCTACTCGTCCTACGTCGTGCTGTAGGAGCGATCGTCACGTGACGTCACAGAGACATACGAGATCACAAAAGAGTCATATTCTATCGTATTTATACGATACACTCCCCCCACAAAAAAAGACCTGAACCCAACCTTAAACCTAAAGTTGCCCAGAGGCTATCTTCTGACGCCACAAGTCAACGGCGCCAGCAGCAGCGCGTCTGGGACGCGTCCCGGTCCAAGAATGATCACCATCAGTAAGAGGTGATTCGTTCCTTTGAGAATCCTCGGACCCAGCAATAACAGGTGGAGCGTCAGATTGCAATGCGGAATCGAGCTCCAAAGCGTACAAACGAGCGATAGGACGAACAGTAGTTCCAGTGGCTGCCTTCAATAGCGCCACCCGCTCTACAGAGTCTGCCCCCTTGTATACCTCCAACACGCGGCCCAATTTCCAGTATAAACGAGGACTATCTTCTTTAATTAAAACAACTTCACCAACTGTAGGTGCCGTTGGTCTACCAGAGGGAGTAACACTCCTTTCCCTCAATGCTAGCAGATATTCACTAATCCACCGTTTCCTAAAATCCTCGATTATCCTGGATATATACTGGTATCTCTTAGACACCACTACCTCAGAGTACAACGAGGGATCCTCTAACTCTACTATGGACTGAAAATCAGATGGAAACGCAGTCAATGGTTTTCCATATAGCAAGTGAGCTGGCGTTAATGGTAGTGGTTCTTGCAGGTCGGTGTACACATATGTAAGCGGGCGATCATTCACGACTGCCTCTATCTCTGTGAGGACTATCGTCAACTCACTCTTCTTTAATAGAGCACGTCCTACAACCGCTCTGAGTCCTGACTTTACTATGCCGACACATCGTTCCCACATTCCACCAAACCAAGGTGCCTTAACTGGAATAAACCTCCATTCGCACTTCTTCTCTCCCAAAAAAGTGATGATAGTAGGATCAAAACTCATATCCTTTAGATATTTTGATGCTTGGACATAAGTGGGAGCATTGTCGCTAAGAATGAGTTGAGGGAATGAACGAAGGGCACAAAACCGTTTGAACGCCAGCATAAATTCTCCGCTAGACATATTATCACATAGTTCTAGGTGTACCGCTCGAGACGTTGCACAGGTAAACAATAATATATAAACTTTCTTATGCTCCCTCGTCTTCAATGCCCCTGTGTAATCTAATCCTACCGCTTGGAAAGGTTCTACGTGCTTTACACGGCATTCAGGTAGAGGTGGAGCTGGTCCAGTTGCAAATGGTTTACCCTTTAGTCTCTGGCATATTACACACTTTCTTACTACGCGTCGAGCTACTTGTCGAACTCTGGGTATCCACCATGTGAGACGTAAATTTGATAAAATATGACATACCCCGTAGTGTTTTACTTCCCTATGTGCACGTATGATCAATAGATCAGTAACGTGATGTCTTGTTGGCATAGGTATAGGCGGTTTGTGCCGTCTGGTACACCCGACCACTTCAGGCGACCCTCACACCTGATGAGGCCATTGTCTAGGTGCAACCTTAGTTGACGCACTATATTAGGCATTAATGTCTTATTCAAGCTTTTCAAGGATTCTAATTCATTGGAAAAGGTTTCTACTTGAACCCATTTGATCAAAGTTACTTCAGCTGCTTTAAATTCACGAGCATCAATGTTGTGACCCCTGTTGCAGAGTTGGCCCGTTACTTTAAGCTTGAGATTGGATACATATCGCAACACCAGGGGAGGTGTGGTGGAGTGGTCTTGCCACTGGCCTGGTAATCCAAAGGTCCCGGGTTCAAATCCCGATGTATCAATGGGAAGATATTATTGGGATGGAATTTGTGCTGTACCTAGTATCAGTGCATTACCACAAGCCCACCGAAACGTCAATAAAATACCCTCATTGTTCCCTGATTAAATAGCACTGTATGAATATTCCCATATTCAAAATATGCTATAGGGGTGCAATGCCTGGTGAGTTATCTGCTCAACAGGTGGCGTTGTGTGTGTGTAAGTGTGAGAGTCCGAGTGTAGGTGGTGAGACAGTGAAGCATGGGAACGAGGTGGCTTCAGAGATGGGGTCGTTTCGGGCCATGAGTGAGCACCGTGCCTCATGTGAAGGCAAGATGGCAGGTGCTCGTTGTACTCTACTTGCTTCACATGTCTCACTCCCTAGACTGGAACAAGACCTCACGGGCTTCACTGTTCATTGTAAAGCGGTGAATGTTAAGGCTCTCAGCCTATGCCCGAGAGGAAGTAAGTTGGAATATAAAAAAAAAAAAAAAAAAAAAAAAAAAAAAAACCCAAGCTACAACTCTGACTAGTTTATTATAGTCACCGAATCTTGCCCACTCTATGATTGGACCCGGTAGCTCCTTTGGTTGGGCTGTAACTGCCACTGTTTCCAGTGGCAGAAGTCCCTCACCAACAGCATGCCATATCGTCCATTCACTTTCATGGAGCAGCCACTTTGGACCATGCCACCACAATTCGGACTTCATTAACTGGCTAGCCGTTATACCCCTAGTTATGAGATCACTAGGGTTTTCTTTTGTATTTACATAATGATAAGCAACGTCTGGCAAAAGGGCTCTAATCTCATCTACCCTATTCCGCACATAAACTGGCAGAGACTTCTTGCTATGTATCCAGTTGAGTGAGACCTGACTATCGCACCAAACGTGAACGATTTCAATATTTAATTCGCTCTCGTATGCTGCGCGTACATGTTGCACCAGACGTGCTAATAGCAGCATGGCAGGCAATTCCATTTTAGGGATAGTTACCTTTTTAACCGGGGCTACTTTGGCCCGGGCTGTAACTAAATGTGCCCCAAATGAAGTAACGACATATATGGCTACCCCGTATGCCGTGTCGCTAGCATCACAAAACGTGTGTAACGTAACGTCACCGAACGCCGCCACTTTACGAGGTATAGGTTTAGTACATAGGATGGCATACTCATTCAACAACAATGTCCCTTGGTCATTCAGGTCCTCGGGCAAACTGTCATCCCATCCTAATTTACGTCTCCAAACTTCCTGGATTAGAATCCTAGCTCTTATGGTAACAGGTAATGCTAGACCTAAAGGATCAAAAAATTGCGCAACTTTGCTCAACAGACTTCTTTTTGTGTGCGCTCCTGTCTGCTGAGCAAAAGACCTTGTTTGAAAAGTTATTATGTCATGTTTAGGTTGCCAGATCATCCCCAAATTTCTGGACTTTTCCTGGTTAAGAGATGCCGTACCGTCCACCTGTATCAAACTCTGAAGATCTTCACTATTAGTAACCCACTCACGGAGAAATAGATGTGCATCCCCAAACAATCTGCATGCTTGCCAGTATGTATATAACAAATCATCCTGACTATCGCTAGAACCCTGCAAGTTGTCAATATATAATCCGCGAGATAGTTTACTTGTGTCCTCATGAGTGTCAGCTAGATGTTTTCTGATTGTGGCATTTAACAAAAACTGTGAGCTCATGGCCCCAAAGAGTACAACCCGAAAACGGTATATTATGATTGGACTTTCAGAGTCGCTAATGTCGCTGAACCAAAGAAAGCGGGTAACATCTCTATCTTCCCCCTTTAGCTTGACCATCAAGAATGCTTTCTCGATGTCACTGGTATAGGCGTACTTCCCCAGCCTAAACCGCAATAGATGTTGGGACAGGTCCGACACCATGGACGGACCTGTCAACAGGCAGTCATTTAGACTGGGTTGTTGACCTTGGTGGGCAGAACAGTCATACACCACCCGTATTGGTGTGGTGACGCTGTCTTTCCTTACCCCATGATGGGCCAGATAGTGAACCCTACCCTTCTTAAACGGTTCCTTGACATCGACTCTCTCAATAAAGCCCCTATCTTCATAACTCCGAAATACATCATCATACGCCTGGCACGTGCTCGGTTCGTTAGACAATTTGCGCTGTAATGCGCGCAAGCGACCTAATGCCAAACCATAGTTGGTAGGCAGGCTTATCTCACTGTTCTTCCAGGGTAAACTAACTTTACATTGCTTGTCTGAGGCACAGTAGCACACAAACTCGTCAAACCTTTGTAGCGCAACTTCCGAGTCATAATCAGTCTCCATAGGATTAACGCCTATGTGATCCAATCTCCACAGTCGTTCCAGGTCAAACTCGGCAGCCATCTTAGGGTCACTAGGTTGGGAATCCTCCCTTCCCAACTCCTCTGCCGCGGTAACATTGACTCTATATATCGAGACCGTGTCGACCAGCACCTTTGACTGTGTAGTATGCACCTTTCCGCTCATGCAATATCCAAATTTAGTGGGGATTAAAATTACACCACACATCTTTTTAAATCCAGGGTATACTACTTCATCTAGTATAAGTGGATCTGGATGGAGCCTAGTCTCCCACTTCCAACGTTCAGGTATTAATCTTCTGATCACTGGCTTTATTCACAAGTTTATATACTGGAGACCATCAATGTTACTTATAGATTCATATTCACTGTTAGATTTATTACTGGTAGCTCTGGTGCACAAGTAGTAGTTCACAGACTAGATTAGACACGTGTATTTTAGAGCACAGGAATTCTAGTAACCTCAGGGGGTACTGATCTAAGTTTTATATTCTTGTATCAGATATACATAGAACGCAAATCAGTGGGCGAACATTCAGATATCACTAGGGTTTCACTTCTATGTAATAATATCTGGATATATGGGTAATTACGAGCGTTAATATCGCCTGTTAATTAATAAACACTGATACGCTTAGCACTTCCTAATGGAATGGTTATATATATGAATTATACTGGGGCAAAGATATAGCCACTTCATAAAAATATTAATAAGTGAATCTCTAAATAGCACTGTAACACTGTAGTACTGATAGAGTGAATCTTGGGTAGTATTTGATTGGTCTGGTCCTGGTTATCTTGCGTCCGTGATGTTGGGGGCTAACGACTGGTTCCGCGGCCGTCCAGATGGTCCATATGTAGGAAGTTCTCAAGTACGTGGACAGGTCCTTCTATCCAAATCTGCCACGGAGTCTGCCGGCTCTGGAACTCAATTCTCAGCAACCAACAATGATAGAGCTCAAGGTCAACTCTGGTGACCAACCACTGGTTGGTGTCTATCTTTCAACTGATTTTACTGGGGGCTGGAGCTTGATTTATAGGGGCGGTTTTGGACCCTGTAGGCCATAGGGATCTCGAGTTTTGATGGACTTATTTGAGCTCTCAATTGATACGGGAACTAGGTAAGGTGGTGATTACTGTTGTAGCACATGGCTATATGGAGCCTTCATAATGTGATATAACTGAGCCTTAGTAAGAGGTACTATTTTGGCTATACTGGAAGTATTTAGGGGAGAGAGACTGGATCTACTTTGCGAGGAGGATTGGGACAGCTGTGATAGGAGCGTCTCTCTTAGATTGTTCAGTCTTCATTCTATGGTATAGCTGAGGTGCTAATTTGGTTATTGGAGTGTGCAAGAAAGGTTAATGGGTTATTGTGGGTTAATAGAGGTTAGTCAGGATGTTAGTTATACATGGTTAGTTCAGTGATAGGAAGAATTCCTGGGCTACCTGGCAATGACCCGGAAGTCAAAACAGGGGTCAGGTATACCTCCGCAGGGGTCGGGGTCTCCCTCCTCGGGTGGGTGAAAAGGGGAAGGTGCGCGTCCTCTCTCTGTGATGGTCGTCCGGGCGGCTGTGGCTGAGGGCTTGCCATATTACAAGTGTTTGTAATAACCCTCTGTTTATGAGACAGATGTGGGTGTTCGTAATACTAAAACCGAAGGTGCCTTGACCAGCTGGTTTAATTGGTTGGGTTGTTAATTGCATGGTTTGTTGGATGTGGGGGAGACTGGGTTGCTAACTCTGCCACATTTATCTGGAAGTATGGCAATAGAAGTTAGTCACTGGCGAGGCTGCTAGCCTCGCACTGACGATCATTTGGTACAGGGTTGTGAATGGGTTGTGAGGGAATAGATGGCATGCAAAGGGTTAGTAAAGTTCTAATGGTGTTCCTTCCTACTGGGGAAAGGTAGGCTGGATAGGAGTATATATACAAAAGGTTCGAGAATGTTAGTAACGGAAAAGTTAAGGATATTCAGGGGGTATGCTGGAGAGGCTAGGTCGGAAGGGAGTCGAGGAGCGTGGGGGGGTAACGAGAGGGAGAGGGTTAAGGGGGCTACGTGGAAGTTTGACCCTAAGGTCTCTGGGCGTAGGGGTGGCATTAGACTACAGTTGGTATCGTAGCCTGGGGGTTAATGACAGGGAAGGTATGTTAGCCAAACGCTACCGGGGGATGAGCAATATGTGGTGGTATATGAGTCTGGAAACGATAGAATCATGTGGACTGTGGGGCTGTGGGGAAGAGGAGGTTAACTGTAGGTGTGTGCTTGACTGTGGATAAAAGTAGACAAAAACATGGTGTATTATTACTCGTCAATACGAGGGGTTATGGACACTATTATTTGACACGATATCTTGCTGATCTAGTTGTCCCTGGGAACTGCGTTTTCTATGAAATATAGACCAAAGAAAGCGGCAGTTCGTAGGGGTACTTCGTTATTGTTTCGTGGTAGATATGTGTCGAGACAATGGTAAAAAAGGGTTATCTATACAACCTCTGGTTGGGGTAAGAATTAGAGTTACTGCATGGTGGCTAACATCTTCAGTCATTATCTCTGTCTAGGTCTTACAGGAATAATGGTTATATATACAACGGTGTACCCGTGGGTATCATAGTTTCTTATCAATTATGACATGGGGGTTAACATATTACTTCTCGGATGGAAGAACATACATAGACTTATGGGGGCAGTTGGTCTTCAGAAACTTAGTCTGGCAAGACAAGGTATTTTAGGGGGTTAACATATTACTTCTCGGATGGAAGAACATACATAGATTTATGGGGGCGGTTGGTCTTCAGAAACTTAGTCTGGCAAGACAGGGGTTAACATATTACTTCTCGGATGGAAGAACATACATAGATTTATGGGGGCGGTTGGTCTTCAGAAACTTAGTCTGGCAAGACAAGGTATTTTAGGGTATGTTGATATTGATATCCTAACTTAGGGACAGGGCATGGGTGTATTAAATTAAGGTGTATTTATGTTCATCATCATGTAGGTAGAGTCCGGCGGGTAAGAGGTGTAGGACACGAGGGGTAGTGGATACGCGAGGTGGGGGAGGGTTGTGAATTGTAAAGGGGTGGTTTGAGGCTAGGCGCCGCGCCGCTCGTGACCTAGGGTAGTGACCCTTAATGCGCTGGACATAGGGGTGGCATTTCCCTACGATCGAACAGGTAGGGTGGTGTGTGCAGCGGGGCGTGAAGGATAAGCGGACAGGATGACCCAAAACAGGGTACCACTGAACATAGGGTCACGAAGCAAACAGAGTAGTGTGGATTGTGTATAGGAAGGAGGTGATTGGAAGACGTATAACAATTGTGGAAAAGTAAATGGAAGAGAGGAACACAATGGCAGATAAAAGATAATTAACCTAAGGATTGAATACATGCATGAATGACGACATTATAGCCGTCGTCCTAATAAGATGATGAAACCGGGTTGGTATGCACGTGGCACAATACGACACAAGGACAGTGCCGCTATGTCGTATCAATACTGGTGGCATACTCCGGTTAATATTATATAATGCACTTAGTTACTAGAAGAACAAGGCAAGGGGGGGGGGGCGACTGAGCACGGGGGTACATATATCTATACTCGTCATGGAGAGAGAGATACGAGGTAGCTTTCCTACATCTTTCCTGATAATCGTCTGCAGATTGGTCATAGTGAGTTTATCCGAATTAACAGGCCTAAATCAATACAATAACTGACATAGGGTTATCGGGTGTATAGAGTCGTGGTTAAAGGTTGGGAATCTATAGCTAGTGGATAAAACAACGGGAGGTTAGAGACATAGAATTGCTAGAATTGGGGGGGACTCTGATTGTTATATAACTAAATACAGGGCTGACGTAATCACGATCTGATTTGGTGTGAAATGGAAGCTAAGGTGTCTTAGATCGCCTCGAACCTACACAATGAAAGTATTATAGCCTGTATGGTGGTTACCTAATTAAATACATACTTAGGTGGTACATCAAGAATATCAGTGAGTAAAGTATTGTGGTTTGTATATTAGAAGACTGTGATTGAGAGACGTATAATATGTGGAATGAATTGAGAGGGAGAGAGAGACCAAATCGGGAATGGAAAAGGGGCCTGGGATCTCGTTGGGGATGGGAGTTTCGCTCTCAGGATTTTCGTTCCTGTGGCTCGTTAGGGTTGGAGGTTTCACTCTCAGGTTTTTCGTTCTTGTGGTATTTTACTTCCGTCGCCTTTATATTAGGTACGACCTCGTACCTCAAGGTTGGAGTACGTAGGTTTGTTTAGGGGGGCCAGGTCAGGTCGGTGAGGGGGTTAGGTTGGAGGGAAATGGCAGCCTGTCGCTGAGGACGAAGATTACTGTCATCCCGACTAGCAACAGACTGTTCAGAAAAGAGAGACAAAAACTTAAAACATTTTATCCTGGAATGTGAATAATATAATGAAATTAGGAAAAAAATAACAAGATTACTCAGGCCATATCTCTAAGAAACTGAAAACTAATAGGAGAGTTACTATTCAAGAAAGAAGGGAACGAGGTAAGAAAATACATAGATGTTGGAAAAGGAGAGAAAAGATGATAAAAGAACTTGACGAAAGAACAGATAATTAAGAACACAGGAAAATTAAGAAGAGCTAAAGTGTTTAACAATGTATAAAACAAATTTAAAAGATAGTCAGAAAAGTGTAGGTTAACAAGAAAGGTAGTATGACTAAGGAAAACAAATATAATATATACAGTATATGGAAAACATGTAAATTTATAGAATCATGCCCAATCGCTTAGGAATTGAGAACAATACAAAACAAAATCCCATGGATAATCCAGTACAATAACATCCTCATCCTCATCAGGGGGGGGGGGGTTATTTAGGGTCGCCATTAGTCTTGGTGAAGGTCTGGTTTATTGGTAGGGGTGGTGGTGGTGGTTGTGGCTTTGACCTTGGGGGTTCGCTTTCATTTTGGAAGGGAGGGGTGGATATACCGTTAGGTCTGTCGTTAGGAATGTGGGTCTGGGTGAGAGCTGGCCCGGGGCCAGTTTTGGAGGGAGGTTTAAAGGGTTGCGGTCGGGGGTAGTGATAGGGGGGGTTTAAAGGTGAAATGGGCAGGTCGAGTCGGGGTTGTTGTTGCGGAAGGGGTTGGCGCTGGGGAGGGGTTGAATTGTGTAGAGAGTTGTGGTCGTGAGTGGGGTTGGGGGAAGGGTGAGTAAAGCTGGAGGTTGAGAGTTTACGATGATCTGGAGGTTTGGAGTGTGGGGATTGGATAGGGAGGGGGGGGGGGGGGGGGGGGGGCCTGGGCAGGAAGGATTGTGGTTTGAGAGGGGTTGAATTTGGACTGATTTTATTTTCGGGAGAGACGTGGATGGGATTTCGAAGAGTGGTTGAGGTTGAGAGGTTGATTA
>CM064482.1:1318740-1423740 GCA_032716605.1 Paralithodes platypus | reverse complement strand
GGTGGGGGGGGTGAGGTTGACAGTTTTGAGGGGGGGACAGGTGATGAATATGAGGAAGTGAGAGGCGTGACAGGTTGTTGAGGGATTGACGGGGGTGAGGTTGGTCTTGGGTGACAGGGGCATGTGAGAGAGTGGAGGGGGGGCTCATTTTCTGACCAGCATTTTTCAGGGGTGACATTGAAAGATAATTGGTTACGGTGGGGGTGACCATTTCTGCGTGCTGTGGTTTGTTGGCAGGCATAGAAAAAGGATGGGGTTTAAGGGGTAACACAATTGATGGAAGATTATCATTGGTGGATGGCTGGGCAGGGGAAAATTTAGGGATGGTCAGAGAGGATAGAGGCAAGGAAGAGTGCACTGGGGTTGGACTTTCATCGGGAGTCATTTTGAAAGGGTGCACGGAGTTTGATTCCTTAGGGGAATGGAGGGACTTATTGATGATAGTGTTCGGTGGAGGAATACATTTACTTTCTTGGATAGGGGCTGAAGGGGTGGATAGGGGATTCACCGAACTGTGTTGGCATCTTTTTCTGATGGAGAGCATATGTTCTTCGAATGAGCCGTACGGGTCGAGACGGGCGGTGAGGTGGGGTGGGAGGATGTCTAACAATGCGGTGAATAAGAGTTCATTTTGTTGCTCGTCATCTTGAGAGCTATACGTGGTCCTCACGTATCTGTAGAGTTGTACGAGGGTCACATTGATATCCCCTTCATACTTGATCTCGTCGACTTTTATTATTTTGGGGGCGACGAGGGAACCCAAAAGTGGCCCTAAGCCGGATCACGAGGGATCGAAACTGGTTCCAGGTAAGCTTTGGCATTACCTGTTCAACAATTTGGGAAAAAAACTGGTTCCAGGTAAGCTTTGGCGTTACCTGTTCAACAATTTGGGAAACGGCTTTTCCCAACTGCATAATGTGCAATAATGCAACGGAGATTTTGTCGCGGTCATTTTGAAGTGCCACATCTAACACTGGCTTTACTATGTCTAAGTAAGTAGCGATATCATACGTGTTTACATCATACTTGGGAATGTGTGAGAGTGTCATAGCGAATTGCCATTTTTGCGATGTTCCCATGCTTCTACTGTTCCAAACTTGCAATGTAATGCAACCTTTTATCCGAATCAAAAACCACCGCTGCCGCCAATATTATGCCCTGTTTTTCTACAGGATTAACTTGGGTAATGTGAGTTCTAACTGACTGGGTATAGAAGGCTGCATGCACAAAACAAGGTATGAGGAATAGAGAACACAAAATAAACACACGGTAACAAGACACACGGTCACGTTTATTGATATACACACTTCTGAATACTCGTGCAAGACAAATGATAGAATTGAACAACACTAGCATAAGTGGATCTGGATGGAGCCTAGTCTCCCACTTCCAACGTTCAGGTATTAATCTTCTGATCACTGGCTTTATTCACAAGTTTATATACTGGAGACCATCAATGTTTCTTATAGATTCATATTCACTGTTAGATTTATTACTGGTAGCTCTGGTGCACAAGTAGTAGTTCACAGACTAGATTAGATACGCATATTTTAGAGCACGGAAATTCTAGTAACCTCAGGGGGTACTGATCTAAGTTTTATATTCTTGTATCAGAAATACATAGAATGCAAATCAGTGGGCGAACATTCAGATATCACTAGGGTTTCACTTCTATGTAATATCTGGATATATGGGTAATTACGAGAGTTAATATCGCCTGTTAATTAATAAACACTGATACGCTTAGCACTTCCTAATGGAATGGTTATATATATGAATTATACTGGGTCAAAGATATAGCCACTTCATAGAAATATTAATAAGTGAATCTCTAAATAGCACTGTAACACTGTAGTACTGATAGAGTGAATCTTGGGTAGTATTTGATTGGTCTGGTCCTGGTTATCTTGCGTCCGTGATGTTAGGGGCTAACGACTGGTTCCGCGGCAGTCCAGATGGTCCATATGTAGGAAGTTCTCAAGTACGTGGACAGGTCCTTCTATCCAAATCTGCCACGGAGTCTGCCGGCTCTGGAACTCAATTCTCAGCAACCAACAATGATAGAGCTCGAGGTCAACTCTGGTGACCAACCACTGGTTGGTGTCTATCTTTCAACTGATTTTACTGGGGGCTGGAGCTTGATTTATAGGGGCGGTTTTGGACCCTGTAGGCCATAGGGATCTCGAGTTTTGATGGACTTATTTGAGCTCTCAATTGATACGGGAACTAGGTAAGGTGGTGATTACTGTTGTGGCACATGGCTATATGGAGCCTTCATAATGTGATATAACTGAGCCTTAGTAAGAGGTACTATTTTGGCTATACTGGAAGTATTTAGGGGAGAGACACTGGATCTACTTTGCGAGGAGGATTGGGACAGCTGTGATAGGAGCGTCTCTCTTAGATTGTTCAGTCTTCATTCTATGGTATAGCTGAGGTGCTAATTTGGTTATTGGAGTGTGCAAGAAAGGTTAATGGGTTATTGTGGGTTAATAGAGGTTAGTCAGGGTGTTAGTTATACATGGTTAGTTCAGTGATAGGAAGAATTCCTGGACTACCTGGCAATGACCCGGAAGTCAAAACAGGGGTCAGGTATACCTCCGCAGGGGTCGGGGTCTCCCTCCTCGGGTGGGTGAAAAGGGGAAGGTGCGCGTCCTCTCTCTGTGATGGTCGTCCGGGCGGCTGTGGCTGGGGGCTTGCCATATTACAAGTGTTTGTAATAACCCTCTGTTTATGAGACAGATGTGGGTGTTCGTAATACTAAAACCGAAGGTGCCTTGACCAGCTGGTTTAATTGGTTGGGTTGTTAATTGCATGGTTTGTTGGATGTGGGGGAGACTGGGTTGCTAACTCTGCCACATTTATCTGGAAATATGGCAATAGAAGTTAGTCACTGGCGAGGCGGCTAGCCTCGCACTGACGATCATTTGGTACAGGGTTGTGAATGGGTTGTCAGGGAATAGATGGCATTCAAAGGGTTAGTAAAGTTCTAATGGTGTTCCTTCCTACTGGGGAAAGGTAGGCTGGATAGGAGTATATATACAAAAGGTTTGAGAATGTTAGTAACGGAAAAGTTAAAGATATTCAGGGGGTATGCTGGAGAGGCTAGGTCGGAAGGGAGTCGAGGAACGTGGGAGGGTAACGAGAGGGAGAGGGTTAAGGGGGGCTACGTGGAAGTTTGACCCTTAGGTCTCTGGGTGTAAGGGTGGCATTAGACTACAGTTGGTATCGTAGCCTGGGGGTTAATGACAGGGAAGGTATGTTAGCCAAACGCTACCGGGGGATGAGCAATATGTGGTGGTATATGAGTCTGGAAAGGATAGAATCATGTGGACTGTGGGGCTGTGGGGAAGAGGAGGTTAACTGTAGGTGTGTGCTTGACTGTGGATAAAAGTAGACAAAAACATGGTGTATTATTACTCGTCAATACGAGGGGTTATGGACACTATTATTTGACACAATTTCTTGCTGATCTAGTTGTCCCTGGAAACTGCGTTTTCTATGAAATATAGACCAAAGAAAGCGGCAGTTCGTAGGGACACTCCTGCTACGCATATCCTAACCTTACTCGATACATCCCGGATTAAACAAATGAGAAAAAACTCACTAGGGACGCAGCAAATGCGGAACCAGCGGAGCGTGGAGAGACACGTCCAGGCCGGCTGATCGCAGAGCAGAGAAGGAAGAATGACGCCTGAATCAGCGTCTGGTCAAAGATCCACACAAGTACATCCACGATATGATGGAAAGCTTATTGGATAGTTATTCTTATTTTCTTTTTGTTTTTATTGTTTACAAAGTTTTTTCGTAGTGAGAACCCAATTCATAATGACTGAAGCCATGAGTGAGGTCGCGTGCGCTCATGATGAATGCTCCTCAGATTTTAAATGCTCTGCGCGGTAGATTCAAACTACGGCGAATTAGTGTTTGAAGAGGATGCCTTATGTAATAGGCATGTTCGTCAATGATGGAGGGGCCACTAATAAATATAGATTTATGGGGGCGGTTGGTCTTCAGAAACTTAGTCTGGCAAGAAAAGGTATTTTAGGGGGTTAACATACTACTTCTCGGATGGAAGAACATACATAGATTTATGGGAGCGGTTGGTCTTCAGAAACTTAGTCTGGCAAGACAGGGGTTAACATATTACTTCTCGGATGGAAGAACATACATAGATTTATGTGGGCGGTTGGTCTTCAGAAACTTAGTCTGGCAAGACAAGGTATTTTAGGGTATGTTGATATTGATATCCTAACTTAGGGACAGGGCATGGGTGTATTAACCCGTCCAGCCCCAGTGACGCGTCTGGCGCGTCGCCTATGTATGTAACGCACAGCCCCAGCGACGCGTCTGACGAGTCACCCTAATTGCTCTGACCGTAACGTCAGGTGTAGCCACTCGAGAAGGCTCAGATTTGTATGGGAACTGTGTACGTATCCCACGCAACCGTGCCGATGGTTGAAAACTCTCAAAGTCCACGTGCGTGCGCGTGAGCGTGCAATAACCTGTTTTTTTGGGATAATTGCCTTCAATTTTTTACTCTTGTAAAATACGTTTTCGGGGGCTCTGTAGGACCATTCTTTAAGCTTTTTGAGCGGGTTTTCGTGGTTTTTCCTTCATTCCTAACCCATTCGCTATTGTTTCTGGAATAAAACAATTTTTTGAAAACCGGCCGGGTTCTGGTGAACAAAAAATAAAAAACTAGGCTCCACGGGTTAAATTAAGGTGTATTTATGTTCATCAACATGTAGGTAGAGTCCGGCGGGTAAGAGGTGTAGGACACGAGGGGTAGTGGATACGCGAGGTGGGGGAGGGTTGTGAATTGTAAAGGGGTGGTTTGAGGCTAGGCGCCGCGCCGCTCTTGACCTAGGATAGTGACCCTTAATGCGCTGAACATAGGGGTGGCATTTCCCTACGATCGAACAGGTAGGGTGGTGTGTGCAGCGGGGCGTGAAGGATAAGCGGACAGGATGACCCAAAACAGGGTACCACTGAGCATAGGGTCACGAAGCAAAGTAGAGTAGTGTGGATTGTGGATACGAAGGAGGTGATTGGAAGACGTATAACAATTGTGGAAAAGTAAATGGAAGAGATGAACACAATGGCGGATAAAAGATAATTAACCTAAGGATTGAATACATGCATGAATGACGACATTATAGCCATCGTCCTAATAAGATGATGAAACTGGGTTGGTATGCACGTGGCACAATACGACACAAGGACAGTGCCGCTATGTCGTATCAATACTGGTGGCATACTCCGGTTAATATTATATATACACTTAGTTACTAGAAGAACAAGGCAAGGGGGGGCGACTGAGCACGAGGGTACATATGTCTATACTCGTCATGGAAAGGGAGATACGAGGTAGCTTTCCTGCATCTCCCCTGATAATCGTCTGCAGATTGGTCATAGTGAGTTTATCCGAATTAACAGGCCTAAATCAATACAATAACTGGCATAGGGTTATCGGGTGTATAGAGTCGTGGTTAAAGGTTGGGAATCTATAGTTAGTGGATAAAACAATGGGAGGTTAGAGACATAGAATTGCTAGAATTTGGGGGGGACTCTGATTGTTATATAACTAAATACAGGGCTGACGTAATCACGATCTGATTTGGTGTGAAATGGAAGCTAAGGTGTCTTAGATCGCCTCGAACCTACACAATGAAAGTATTATAGCCTGTATGGTGGTTACCTAATTAAATACATACTTAGGTGGTACATCAAGAATATCAGTGAGTAACGTATTGTGGTTTGTATATTAGAAGACTGTGATTGAGAGACGTATAATATGTGGAATGAATTGAGAGGGAGAGAGAGACCAAATCGGGAATGGAAAAGGGGCCTGGGATCTCGTTGGGGATGGGAGTTTCGCTCTCAGGATTTTCGTTCCTGTGGCTCGTTAGGGTTGAAGGTTTCGCTCTCAGGTTTTTCGTTCCTGTGGTATTTTAGTAGTAGTTTCCTCGTTATCTTGAGCTGGTGATGTTGGGGGTTAACAGTGGCCCCGGGGCCGTCCAAGTTGTCCGGGAGTGTAGAGAAGTTTACAGTTGGGCTAACTTGTCTAGCCGTTGATGACGCTCCGATATGTTACTCTTGCTGGAGACCTTAAATAACAATGCATCGAATGAACGTAAGACAGTCGGGAGAAGCGACTTTCTTATGTATCCTGGTCTTTATAAGAGGTTCAAGGAGCGCGGGCAGCTTTTCGCCTTAGAGTCAACAGACAATTGTTGCCAAGGAGTTATTTTTGCAGAGTCCTCAATCAAGAGTTTCTCTCATAATCCCTTCTAACATAACAAGATCTTTCTACCCTAGACCTGTTATGAGTTATGATTGTTTGTAAACCCAAGTAGACGAATCCACACTACAATACGTACTACAACGGACAATCAACAATTTGTGAATCGGTTGTTCGCAGTTATAATCTTGCCCTCGGGGGTCCAATTGCAAGAGTATATTCACGAAGGGTTGATTCACTTCCTCACAGATTAACACTGATCACCGAGTTATCACTAATCTTGAGGGGGGGAGCACTTGTAAACATCAACCAGAGCGGCACAACCGGTGCGTTGATATCTACGGATGAACTGACGCGCTTTTTCGCGAGGGGGACTTATATAGGGGGGAGTCAAGGGAGATTTCGAATGTTCTAGAATTGGGATGTCGGAGGGAAATGCAAGTTAATTTAATCCCTTGACTTAGGAGAGTAGTAAAAAAGGTCTTTATTATCGTTAGTACGTAGGCCGAAATATGACTCGATAATGTTGACAACTTTACTCTAGGACAAGTTATTATTAGAGGGGTATCGGGAAGGATTTTTTGGGCAAAAGGAAGGGGAACTAGTTTAATGGGTGCCTTCTGGCCTAGGGTTAGGCATTACATTATTTCATCAAGTATCCTTCTCTGGTCTATCTGAAATGCTATTAGGAATCTAGGACGGGTTAAGGGGAACTTTGTGAGTAAAATACCACAGGAACGAAAAACCTGAGAGCGAAACCTCCAACCCTAACGAGCCACAGGAACGAAAATCCTGAGAGCGAAACTCCCATCCCCAACGAGATCCCAGGCCCCTTTTCCATTCCCGATTTGGTCTCTCTCTCTCTCAATTCATTCCACATATTATACGTCTCTCAATCACAGTCTTCTAATATACAAACCACAATACTTTACTCACTGATATTCTTGATGTACCACCTAAGTATGTATTTAATTAGGTAACCACCATACAGGCTATAATACTTTCATTGTGTAGGTTCGAGGCGATCTAAGACACCTTAGCTTCCATTTCACACCAAATCAGATCGTGATTATGTCAGCCCTGTATTTAGTTATATAACAATCATAGTCCCCCCCAATTCTAGCAATTCTATGTCTCTAACCTCCCGTGGTTTTATCCACTAACTATATATTCCCAACCTTCCTAATACCACCTCCATTTCACTAGACAAAATACCTAGGAGTAATTCCGAGATTAATTATGAAAATTACACTAGACAGCCCCATAACTCACTGAGATCCACATTGCTATTTTATTAATGTACCAACTCCCTAATGTTAACATAATTTAGGGAACTTGTAAAAAGAGAAGACACCTATCTTCGTTCCCCCATTTTTAGCAGTTAGCTATACATAACCTCACGTTGCATTGTTCGTCTGTCAATTTGTGTCCCTTGCCAGTTCTTGTAGTGATTTATGCCTGTTGATTTAGATAAGTTAGTTACGAGTTATGTAACAACCTTTAACCACGACTCTATACACCCGATAACCCTATGCCAGTTATTGTATTGATTTAGGCCTGTTAATTCGGATAAACTCACTATGACCAATCTGCAGACGATTATCAGGAGAGATGCAGGAAAGCTACCTCGTATCTCTCTCTCCATGACGAGTATAGATATATGTACCCCCGTGCTCAGTCGCCCCCCCCCTTGCCTTGTTCTTCTAGTAACTAAGTGTATTATATAATATTAACCGGAGTATGCCACCAGTATTGATACGACATAGCGGCACTGTCCTTGTGTCGTATTGTGCCAAGTGCATACCAACCCGGTTTCATCATCTTATTAGGACGACGGCTATAATGTCGTCATTCATGCATGTATTCAATCCTTAGGTTAATTATCTTTTATCTGCCATTGTGTTCCTCTCTTCCATTTACTTTTCCACAATTGTTATACGTCTGCCAATCACCTCCTTCGCATCCACAATCCACACTACTCTGTTTTGCTTCATGACCCTATGCTCAGTGGTACCCTGTTTTGGGTCATCCTGTCCGCTTATCCTTCACGCCCCGCTGCACACACCACCCTACCTGTTCGATCGTAGGGAAATGCCACCCCTATGTCCAGCGCATTAAGGGTCACTACCCTAGGTCACGAGCGGCGCGGCGCCTAGCCTCAAACCACCCCCTTTACAATTCACAACCCTCCCCCTGTAAAGACGCCATAAGAACGTTATAACATGCCGGCTCAGTTCGTTCACTAACCTCAACAAATAGAAGGGAAGGACCTATCCTTGTACCCCCCCTTAACTATCCTCTAACTCCCTAGCCACACTCACAACCTGAACCAGAACAATAGCCGGCGCGAGACTAGGAATACCCACTCTCGTCCCCCCTTAAAAATGTAAATTTCCCCATGACTTTCATTTTCACAAAACCACTATTCTTAACACCCACGAGTGATCCTCGTACATGAAAACTAGATGTAGTGATCAACCCTCCCTAGGAGTATCGCTCTTGACATCACCACATCATAAGAAAACCCCATTAGCGTAGAGAATCCCATATATACATATTTAAGGAGTGGCATGCCCCCCACCCCAAAGGGACCCCCCCTAACCCCCGCGGACGTTCACCATGACCCACACGTAGCCAACAACTTCTTGCCAGACACCAGGTGAATTTCCAACAGGTGATGAACTAACCCTCTAAATACCTATCCAAATACCATCCTATCCCATCCTTAACCAAAACCAAAATCTTCCTTATCCCATCCTAGATTAAGAATAGCATGTCAGCTAGACCAGAGAACGATATTTAGGTGAATTGATGAATAATACCTCCCAGCCTATTCACGTAGTGCGCCAGTAAAGTAGTCCCTATGAAACTTCACCAAATCCGCCTAAATAACTCTACTAGTACCTCATACTAGAGTTAAGATATCCACGATCATAAATCAGATCACAAGTTACTTACCGCCACATTAAAGACCCCCTCCCTAACCCCCTAAGTTCACCAGAATAAATTAACTACTTCATAGCATTGACATCCAATACTTCCAGAACATTCCTGAAGCTTCCTTGACCTGCCTATAAATAAGACCCAGAGACAACAGTCAGGCAGTTGAATATTAGAGCCCAAAGCAACGGTTGTCCACACTGCGGTGGCTTTCTAATACCCCCTCCCCCCCTCAAGATTCACGATAGTTCGGCGTTCCGTAATCTGTGCAACTCTGTGAGGAAGTGTTTTAACCCTTTACGAATGTTTCATTGCGATCAGGACTACTGGCAGTAATATTATATTTGTAGACAACAAATTCACAAATTATTGATTGTTTCATTAACTTCTGATAGTGCAGCATACGCTACTTGAGCTACAAACGATCATAACTCATAACTGATCTAAGGCAGAAAGATATTGTTATGTTAGAAGGGATTATGTGAGAAACTCTTGAGTGAGGACTCTGCCAGAATAACTCCTTGGCAACAATCGACTGTCTTAACCCATCAGCAATTGTTGCCAAAAAGGTGCACAACCGCCCGCAAAAAGCCCATCTGCAACCCTTCTCTACACTGCTGGACAACTTGGACGGCCCCAGAGCTACTGTTAACCCCCAACATCACTACCGCAAGATAACCAGGAACTCCATCACAGTGTTACTTCACAGAGTACCAGTGTTACGGTGCTATTAACTATCAACCATCCAGTGTATTCGGTTGTGTCTCGACTTTCTCTGATGTTATAACAAGTGATTATGCTAGTACGCATTAATATATATCAGTGAAATTTAGCTTAGGCGAACTGACTCCCGTAATTATTCTTGCCATCAGGTTTAACCTGATTCGCCCTCACTGATATTTTTCGGTCCGAAGTATCACCTAGACAAGTGAACATCCTAGACCAGTGCAACTAGCTACAGTTATCCCTTTACGATTAATTCTTGGGCAATAACCACATTACTTATACTTTCATCCTTGATAAAGAGTCATATTACCAGAGAGAGTTAACAAAGCGAAATACCTAACCTGTGTGATTCATGTACCCTACGTATCATAAAGCAATGTGATCAGAACAATAATGCCTGAACGTTGGAAGTGGGAAGTATGTCTCTATCCAAATCCGCGATAAGTGCTGGGAGATTGTAATAAGTCCAATAACCTACCTGAGTGCTCCAACATCTAATGTTCGTGAAATTCTATTACGTACCTTCTACCTGAGTGCTATTGATAATAAAGCTGTATTACAAACCATTTATCCGAGATTATCTATGTCCTCTGTTGATTCTCTTTATGTATTTTGCAAGAAATCCAATAACCCAGTCTTGCAGAACTCACCTATACCAAGTTAATCCTGTATAAAATCAGGGCATAACAGTGAGGTTAGTTAGGACTGGGATGGAATAGGATTTAGGCTGGGATTGAAACTTGTAGTTCGCTGTAGGTATAGGGGTGCTGGGTTTTTGGCAATAATTTTGTGGGTGTGTCGGTGCCCGAGTAGGCCTCCGCGGGGGTTAGGGGGGTCCTCTTGGGTAGGGTGCCAGCTGGGCCCTGAATACTGGGGTATGGCGTTTATTATGTTAATGGGGTTACTATATGAGTTGATGATATTGGGGGTTATATATTTCGTTATGATTGATCATGGAATCTGGTTCTTACTCACAAGATTCACTCGTGGGGGTTATGAACAGTGATTTTGGGTAAAGTGCAAGTCAGAAGGGGAACTTACCCTCCTTAACCTCTCCGCGGTGCTCAGTTTTTTTTTTACAGGGTCATACTGTGCGCATGTATGATGATTTTGGGACTCATTGCCAATTTCGATAAAAAGTACATCAGCGTGTAGGGAATGTTTGCGTGCATCGGCCCATATATATTTGACCCCCCAAAAAATGTCTGGGGGGGGTGGGGGAACAGTCCGTAGTTGAAAAATGTGGAGCGAATGGCACCGCGCGGCTAGATTGTCATCGAGCGGCCAGATTTCCCGGCCGAATTTTCACGTGCCCAGGGGATAGAACCAGAGGGAGGAGGGGGTGGGTTACCGCGTATTATCACGTATATCCTTTTTTATCCCTTTTAGGCTATGTAGAGTACGTATACGTGTGTAGGCCACCCATATAACAATGAATATGCCTCATAGTGACCAAAAATTGCAATATATAAGGGAATTATCAAAGAATTTTTAGGCGGGAATGAAGATGGGTTGGAGGTTTGGCGGAAATTTATGAGATGAGAGTGTGGTTTGCGCTATAATATTACGTATATCTCGTACTTAGAGCACTGTCATGCTATAATACAGGCTTGTACATATGTAGACGTGCCATATATCAATATATATACCGCATATAGACCAATTCATGTGATATTTACGCACATTATCAATGAGTTTCTATGCGTGAACCAAGGTGTGATTGAGTTGTGCTGGGAATGAAAGGGGGAGAGGGTGTGTTACGCCATAAATATCACTTATATCTCGTACTTAGAGCACTGTCATGCTATAATTCAGACTTGTACGTATGTAGACGTGCCATATATCAATATATATACCGCATATAGACCAATTCATGCGATATTTGATATTTACGCACATTATCTACGAGTTTCTAGCAGACGGAAGCCTAAAAGGGTGGGGGTGGGTGGGAGGGAGGCAGGGAGTGAGTCGTGGAGAGAGTGAAGGCAGGGAGATCTAGCAGGAAACATATGCAGCTGTGTGATAATTGTGGAGGCGCCCCAGGCGTATGGATGTCTTGGGATTTTGAAACTTATGTCTAGCAGGTGTCTGGGGTTCGTTGCCACCAAGAGGTCTACAATAACATGAGTCAGGAATGGAGAGAGAGAGAAAGTGAGACATGCGTATGTCGTACATATAAATGGACTTCAGAATTGCATTTTTATGCAAGCAGACATTGCATTTTAGACACATGTGAAGTACCACAGAAATATGTAGGCCATTGACTGTAAATAAAGTACTACATGCCATGGTGGTCAAGTGGTGAGCACGCTCGCGTGTGAATCTGAAAGACCTGGGATCGAATCCCTGCCACGGCGGACATTTAGTGGGTGCGGTAGTACGTCCTAGCATGTTTCACATGCTTGCACCCAGTCAGGGGACATCCTGACGACGTATACAGACAAAACACACATAACAAAGCCACTCCAACACCTTCCTCTCTCTCCAACACCCCTTCTCCCCTCTCAACACTCTTCTCTGAGCTATTGCCGATAAAAATGGCATGTTCAGTCCTGTAAAGAATCGTAAGATTCAGAGTCGTAAAGATTCCAGGACGAGCTCATTAGCGGCGGATCCCCAGATCGACCGTGGTGATGGTCACCTAAACATCTACAAAACAAAATAAAACATATTATAGACCAGGAATGAGGGTGGTCAGTAAACATCGGCTTAACCTTTTTTGATAGAGAGCTAAATATAGACTGGTGTCGCCTTACACTTGCGAAATGGTAGATTGCCACCAGAAAACTTATATTTATTTATTTCCAAGTAATAAGCAATCTAAATGTATATTCTAGACCTACTGCAAGTATTTGTATGACAGTCATGACTATGTATAATCCAATATACGCGCGTAAGGGCGTAGGCGAGATATAAGAAAGATGGTTGAGCAAATTTCGACACCCACACAGTTATTATTCACTATTATTTACAATATTATACAATACAAATGTATTTGTGAAGAGTATTTTATGCATTATTGTATTTATACAAATTTTGCTCCCAGAGACAGCTGCTGTGGCTGGAGGGAGCAGCAAGGGTCATCCAGTGACCGCTTGACCGTGTGATAATGACTGGAGTCACACTGAGAGGGGCAATTTTGCTGAGTGTTTGGGCAATTTTTGACAGAATAAAGTTATATAATTTCTAATTCTTGACAGAGACAAACTTTTATAAACCATTGCATGATATAATTGATAATCCCATCAATTTACAAACGTAAATTGGTGGGATAATTCTTTTTTTTTTGTATAAGGTTATTTCGATTGTAGACACGAAGTTTTGAGTGACATTTGGTATGAGCTCCTGTGGCATGGTTGGTAAGGTCGCGGACTGGAAATCTCAAAGTGTGGTAGGGTAGTGGGATCGAAGGTTTTATACTGTTTAGATAAATTTTGATAATTTTTTTTTTTACAAGATCATGTCATTGTATTCAAACAATATGAAATACTCTAGGAGGTGTGGTGGAGTGGTCTTGCCACTGGCCTGGTAATCCAAAGGTCCCGGGTTCAAATCCCGATGTATCAATGGGAAGATATTATTGGGATGGAATTTGTGCTGTACCTAGTATCAGTGCATTACCACAAGCCCACCGAAACGTCAATAAAATACCCTCATTGTTCCCTGATTAAATAGCACTGTATGAATATTCCCATATTCAAAATATGCTATAGGGGTGCAATGCCTGGTGAGTTATCTGCTCAACAGGTGGCGTTGTGTGTGTGTAAGTGTGAGAGTCCGAGTGTAGGTGGTGAGACAGTGAAGCACGGGAACGAGGTGGCTTCAGAGATGGGGTCGTTTCGGGCCATGAGTGAGCACCGTGCCTCATGTGAAGGCAGGATGGCAGGTGCTCGTTGTACTCTACGTGCTTCACATGTCTCACTCCCTAGACTGGAACAAGACCTCACGGGCTTCACTGTTCATTGTAAAGCGGTGAATGTTAAGGCTCTCAGCCTATGCCCGAGAGGAAGTAAGTTGGAATATAGAAAAAAAAAAAAAAAAAAAAAAAAACTCATAGAATATATCATATTGTAAGAATACAATGACATGACCTTGTATTTTTTTTTTTATTGTTTTATTTTATTATCTTAGTAGGTTTGACAGGATGTATTGAAACATATTTATTTTTGTACAATTCATTTGAGGTAAGAACATATATACACATTACTTAGGCTATAACAAACATATATATTGATATACTAAAAAAAGAAGGCATATTACATGTAAATCTTTGAAACTTATAAACTAAATAATGAAACATGCAATTATATAACGAAGTGGCTACGGGACACCACCAGTGGTATCACGCATCCCAGCCAGTGAGGCTGGGCTACGGGACTCCACTGGTGGTGTCCCGTAGCCCAAGGTTAAGAGATACAACAGGTTGGAGCATGGGGTCACTCAAACTCGTACCCGCTCGTGCATGAAGTGTTTTCGTATTTATCGCCATATAATTCAGCCAATTAGACAGTTGAATCGAAATTCTTTGGATTATTATTTATATTATCATTATAAACGTTGGACTTTATTAAATTATAATCCTACATGTTGTATATACAGACCTATTCCACACTCAACTCCCTACGCCACACACACTCACACATACCTATTTATACATCTAACTAGGCTTATATATAGCCGTTATATATGTGTGTATATTCTTCGTCTTACATATCCATCTTATAAGAACATATGGGAGTCTGCAGACAGTCGATTGGCCAACACAAGGCAGATCCCTCTCACACCCATCCCATCTCGTTCATACGTTTATCTAATTTAATTTTGAAACTCTATCGTTCTTGATCCCACAATGGCGCTAGGTAGCCTATTCCACATGTCTATTGTCTACATATTTGTTACCATTATGGTATAATGATCAAACAGAAGTAAAGTCATTCGTACTTGCATAACGTGCTATTAGACAGCTTGACGACGTTCACAAGCACAAGTGCGTCAATGTGTGGATAGTTACATGTGTTTGTGTAAATGAATATGTTTGTGAGTGTAATATAAAGTAATGCAAATACAATATATGTGCGTAAAGAAATGTTTGTTTACGAATGTTATATGGATGTTCAAATGCATGTCTACATGAGTACCGTATGTATGTGCGTGTGTAATGGCATGTACGTTTGGGTCATAATTTGGAAGGAACAAAATTATATATTTGTGAAAGAAATTGCAAAGTACACTGTAAAGTGATCAGCTCAGTAGCAGTAGGCTTTCAAGAATAAACTGCATAGCTCAATGAATTAATTGGGTGTGAGCTGGATCTGCCTTTCGTAGGCCAGTTGGGGGGGGGGGGGGGCCGCAGTGCAAGCTTGCATGCACGAGTAGGAATGTGCATGTACGAGCATAAAGCCTGTACGTTTGTGAGTGGAAATATGTGTGTATAATGGATGTACAAGATTAATAATGAATGTACAATATGTGAGTGTGTGTGTATGTGTTTGTGTGTGTGTGTGTGTGATAGAGAGAGAATGAGAGAGTCATTCACATGACTTGTCTTTGTGAATGTGTGTTTGTGTTTGTGATTAGGAATGCGAATATGTATTTGTGCGTGTGGTTCTGAAAGAACATTAGAGTGTGGGTGCGATTGTGGGAGGGAATATCAATGTGTGTGCGTGTGTATTCTGATTGGAAATGTGAAGGCGAGTGTGTAATTGTGAATGTATGTTCGAATATATGTGCATTGTCGAGTGGTAATCTAAAAGTGTGTGTGTGTGTGTAGATATATGAATATAAATCACCGAACTTGTTCGTCAAGGTGAATACACGCAATGCGAGTTAATGACATTGTGGGTAGGAATACGAATATGTGTTCCAGAATGATTTTGTGCGTGAAAATGTGAATGTGCATGAGTTTGTGTGTGTTTATATAGTGAATCAACATAGAAGATAATAGGAAACATTTCTCAATTGATGATGCATATATTGTCTGGTGATTATTGGCATCCAAATGTGATGTTTGGTTAATTTAGGATAGGGATTGTAATTGGTAAATCTATAGCATTATAAAACATTTATATTGCTACCATGTGAGTGCGGCCGAAGAAGGTTGCCAACAAAAAACCCGCTGACCAACCTCAAGCTAATCCAGGTAATCCAGAAAATTAACACCTACTTGTAAATTGTACCTCTCTCACACACACACACACACACACACACACACACACACATATATATATATGTTATGCCCTGTTTTTCTACAGGTTTAACTTGGGTAATGTGAGTTCTGAATGACTGGGTATATAAGGCTGCATGCACAATACAAGGTATGAGGAATAGAGAACACAAAATAAACACACGGTATGACGACACAAGTTCACGTTTATTGAAGTAAATAAATAAAGAGCATAGAAAGATAGTAATTCTCGCACAAAACAAATAATAGAAGGAAACTGCTAGCATTAGCGGATCTGGATGGAGCCTAGTCTCCCACTTCCAACGTTCAGGTATATTCTTCTGATCACGGGTTTAATTAGCAAGTTTTTATTTTACTGGAAGACCTCAATATATTCGTATAATTCAATGTCACTGATTTGACCTCTTGCTGGCTGGTCGCGTGCCCAAGTAGCAGCTCACAGTTAGGATTAGACACGCGTATATTGTAGAACACGGAATCTCTAGTAACCTCATGGGGGTACTGATCTAAGTTTTATATTCTTATGGCAGAAATACGTAGAACACAAATCAGTGGGCGAAAGTTAGATATCACTAGAGTTTTAATATCTGAATAAGGTAATTACGAGAGTCAAGGTCGCCTGTTAATTAAAGAGCACTGATCGCTTAGTACGTCCCAAATGGAATGGTTAAAAATGAATTACACTGGGCAAGGTTTTAGCCTACTTTATAGAAAGTTAATAAGTGAGTATCAAGCTAGTACTATAACACTTAGTACTAGCAACATGAATCTTGAATAGTATTTGTAGATCTGGTCCTGGTTATCTTGCTTCCGGTGATGTTGGGGGCTAACGACTGGTTCCTCGGCCGTCCAGATGGTCCAAAATGTAGGAAGTTCTCAAGTCGGATCTCTTGACGATCGTTGCTGGCTACACACTTATATACCCACGAATTTGTGTGAAGGTTATAAGGTGCACGTTAGGACTTGTACATGGACAGATGCTTCTATCAGTCTTCTCTGCCACGGAGTCTGCCGGATCTGGTATCGCTCAACTCCGGAACAACACAAGGGCAGAGCTAGAGGTAAACTGCAGGGTACTGACCACTGGTTGGTGTCTAGCTTTCAACTGATTTGACTGGGGGCGGGAGCTAGATTTATAGGCTCGGTTCTGGACCCTGTAGACAGTAGGGTTCTCGAGTCTTATGGACTTATTTGAGCTCTCAATAGATATGGGGACTAGGTAAGATGGTATTTACTGTTGTGGCACATGGCTATAGGAAGACTTTATATTTTCATATAACTGAGCCTTAGTAAGAGGTACTATTTTGGCTATACTGGAAGTATTTAGGGGAGAGAGACTGGATCTACTTTGCGAGGAGGATGGGGACAGCTGTGATAGGAGCGTCTCTCTTAGATTGTTCAATCTTCATTCTATGGTATAGCTGAGGTGCTAATTTAGTGATCAGAGCAATGCAAGAAAGGTAAATGGTTTATTGTGAGTTAATAGAGGTTAGTAAAGGTGTTAGTCATGCATGGTTAGTTCATTGATAGGAAGAATTCCTGTGCTACCTGGCAATGACTCGGAAGTCAAAACAGGGGCCAGGTATACCTCCGCGGGGGTGGGGGTCTCCCTCCTCGGGTGGGCAAAAAGGGGGAGCTGGGCGCCCTCTCTCTGTGATAGTCGTTCGGCGGCTGTGGCTAGGGGCTTGCCATATCACCAGTGTTCGTAATAACCCTCTGTGTATGAGACAGATGTGGGTGTCCTTAATACCAAAACCGAAGGTGCCTTGGCTAGCTGGTTTTACTCGGCTGGTTGTTAATTGTACGGTTTGCTGGATGTGGTGGAGACTGGGTTGTTAACTCTGCCACATTTATCTGGAAGTATGGCAATAGAAGTTAGTTACTGGCGAGGCGGCTAGCCTCGCACCGACGACCATTGGGTGCAGGGCTGTGAATTGGTTGTAAGAGAATAGATGGCATGCACGGGGTTAGTAAAGTTCTAATGTTGTTCTGGCCTACTAAGTGAAGGTAGGCTAGATAGGAGTATATATATAAAAAGTTGGAGAGCGTTAGTAACGGACAATTCAAGGATCTTCAAGAGGTATGAGAGAGAGGCTAGGTCGGACAAGAGTCGAGAAGCGCGGGTGTCTTAATGAGAGGGGGGGGGGAGAGTTCAAGGGCTACAGGGAAATTTTGCCCCTAAGGTCCCTGGGCGTGGGGGTGGCATTAGGCTACAATTGATATTGGAGTTTGAAAAGACAGTGAGTACGTTAGTCAAATGCTACCGGGGATGCAACTACGGGGTGGTATAGGAGTCTGGAAAAGATAGAATTATGTAGTCAGTATGAGGGGTTATGGATATTATTAGTTGGCCCTGGGAACTGCATTTTCTATGAAATATATATATACCAATAAAAAGGCAGTTCGTAGGGTTACTTAGTTATTGTTTCGAGGTACTTATGACAGATACTGGTAACAAGGTTATCTATACAATCTCCGGATGGGGTAAGAGGTGTATGACACGAAGCAAATTGGCGTAGTGTGGACTGTGGATACGAAGGAGGCAAGTGGAAGACGTATGACAATTGTGGAAGAGTAAATGGAAAAATGTGAACACAATGGCGGATAAAGATACTTAACCTAAGGATTGAATACATAGATTTATGGGGCGATGGGTTCTTCAGAAAGTTTAGTCTGGCAAGACAAGATGTTCGGGAATGTTAATATTAATACTTAAAACTAAGGATTGCATACATCGATGAACGACGACATTATAGTCGTCGTCCTAATAAGGTGATGAAACCTGGTTGATCTGTACTTGGCACAATACGACACAAGGACAGTGCCGCTATGCCGTATCAATGCTGGTGGCAGTTAATATTATAGACTTAGTTACTAGAGGAACAATGCAAGGGCGACTGAGCACGGGCTACATATATCTATACTCGTCATGGAAAATGATATACGAGGTCTAGGGACAAGCGTGGGTGTTTTAACTTCTAAGATATATAACATCTACTTCTCGGATGTAAGAACATACATAGATATAATTATGGCTGTCTGATGTGTTGGCATTGGCTCAACGTCGGGACAGGGCATGGGTGTTTTTAATATGAATGTATATTCCTGTTCATCATCTTTGTAGTTAGGAGAGGAACAATGCAAGGGGCGACTGAGCACGGGTTACATATATCTATACTCGTCATGGGAAATGATATACAAGGTCTAGGGACAAGCATGGGTGTTTTAAATTCTAAGATATATAATATCTACTTCTCGGATGTAAGAACATACATAGATATAATTATGGCTGTCTGATGTGTTGGCATTGGCTCAACGTCGGGACAGGGCATGGGTGTTTTTAATATGAATGTATATTCCTGTTCATCATCTTTGTAGTTAGGAGTGTAGGACACGAGGGGGGTAGTGTACGTGAGGTGTGGAAAATGGTCAGTTTAGAAAAGGTAGGTGGGTGCGGCCTGGAGCTGCTTAGCCCTGCGGGCTTGGGCCGGTCTGAAATGGCTGGCTCGGTCAGCTGGTCCTTTCGTTCTGTGGACCTTTCTTCCGGGTGTTTCTGTGTGGTGTTCGCTCGTGGCTTCTGTGGTGGGCTTCTTGTTCTGGGGCATTTTAATATATATATATATATATATATATATATATATATATATATATATATATATATATATATATATATATATATATATATAAATCAACACCAGCGCTGGTACAAACATCTTTATTTTGGTAACGTTTCGGTTTAAGCATAAACCATCTTCAGACCTGAACTGAAATGAAATAAAAGCCTATATGAATGGCAGAGTAATTTTCTAATGTAAATATTCTTATTAATAATTAAATTTAACAAATCTAGAATAAAACTTAAAATTAATAGTTATAAAAATAATAACCTAATACATATTAGAACTAGTAAAGTGAAAGAATAAAATGAGAGACGAAGAAATATTATGTGAGCAATAAAAGGAGGGGGGGGGGGGGCGAAGTTAATAAAAAATGTTTTCATAATTATATATAAGAACTAACCTTTACATATTAGAAACAGAGTAGAGGAGTGGAAGAGTCGTGCACACCCAGGCTGGGTTTATGTAACTGGGTGAGCAGGGTCTCCGACAGGAGTCGTGTGACTGTGTTTGGGGCAGTGGTGAGAATTGAAAAATCGGAGGGTTTTATGGGGTGATCAGATGATTCAGAGTGGTTTCGAATGGCAGAAAAGGAAGGATTTGAAAGAGGTCGGTTAGTTCTAAATGACCTACCCCGATGCTCCGAGATCCTGGCGGTGAGATGTCTCTTGGACTGACCAATATAAGTCGTATTGCATCGACTACATTTAAAGGAGTACACCACCGAGGACTGTAGAGAATCGGGGATTCGCTCTTTAATTTTAAAGAAGTGAGACAAAGTTTGGGGAGATTTGAATACCACTCTCAGTGATATTTGAATACCACTCTCAGTGATATTTGCGGGTAGTGTTCACGAATCAATTTAGCTACTTTATTTCGAATTGAATATGATTTGTTGCCTAGAAATGGGATAGTGAAATAAACAATGGCTTTCTGAGCTGTAAGGATCGGAGTTGAGGAGGTTCTTAATTTATTTAGTTGCTTACCAATCAAGGTATTTGTGAAATTTATTGGAAAGCCATTAAGTTTCAGTGTTTTACGTAAGAATTCAAATTCGAGGTGGACGGACATGTAAGACGAACATATATGGTAGGCTCTGGTGACTAAAGTAATAATTAGATTTTTCTTATATTGTATGGGAATGCTAGAATTAAATTTTGTTGTAAGTCCTGTAAAGGTTGGCTTTCTATATATAGAAGTACTAAATGAGCTATTCTGTTTTTCCACTAGAACATCTAAAAATGGCAATTTATTGTCTTCCTCTGTCTCGCAAGTGAAAGTCATGTTTTTGTGTCTCGAGTTTAAGTAATTCAAGAACAGGGGAACGTGGTCGGGTGAACTAAAAACGACAAATGTGTCGTCGACATAACGGTTATAGACAAGAGGCTTGAAGCTATCTGGACATTCACAGAGCCATTTTGATTCATGAAACACTAAGAATGCGTTCGAAAGGGTTGGAGCGAGTGGATTTCCCATAGATAAGCCGTCGTTTTGTTTGTATATGTTATCATTGAATAGAAATATGGAATCCTTAACAGCAAGGGAAAGCATTTTATGAAATTGCGATTTATCTAAGCCATTAACTATGTTATTATTTTCAGTGAATAATTCATTGGTGCAAATGTCGATAGTTTCATCGAGGGGGATATTCGTGAACAAGGATTTTATGTCAAATGAGGCCATAGTACAATTTTCATAAGTTAAGTTACAAATGTTTCTTGCGAATGAGAAAGAGTCTTTAACAGTGAATTCATTAGAAGTTAAGTCAGTTAATATTGGTACAAAATATTTGGCCAAATTATAATTACATGTGTTCATTGCTGATAGAATTGGGCGAAGTGGACAGTCTTGTTTATGGACTTTCGGGAGGCCATATAGAAGGCCAGGTTGGGAACCAGATACGAAGAGATAAGAATACAAATCATCATCTATTACGTTAAGGGATTTCAGTTTTCTTAGGAAATTATTTATCTTATCTTCCTTCTTTAATAGTAATGGGAATAGGTCCCCTGTAACTTTTGAGAATTTTAATGGGTCATTAAGGATATCTAACATCTTATTTATATAGTCAGATTTATTTAGCAAGACTACACCATTTCCTTTATCTGGCCTAACTATGACAATTGATCGATCGGCAGCAAGGGATTTCAAAGCATTTCGTTCGCCGTCAGATTTCAATATGTAAAGGTTAGTTCTTATATATAATTATGAAAACATTTGTTATTAACTTCGCCCCCCTCCCCCCCTCCTTTTATTGCTCACATAATATTTCTTCGTCTCTCATTTTATTCTTTCACTATACTAGTTCTAATATGTATTAGGTTATTATTTTTATAACATTAATTTTAAGTTTTATTCTAGATTTGTTAAATTTAATTATTAATAAGAATATTTACATTAGAAAATTACTCTGCCATTCATATAGGCTTTTATTTCATTTCAGTTCAGGTCTGAAGATGGTTTATGCTTAAACCGAAACGTTACCAAAATAAAGATGTTTGTACCAGCGCTGGTGTTGATTTTTATCATCCGACTCCGATTCCCGCAACAAGAGAGTATTGCTTATATATATATTATATATATATTATATATATATATATATACTGTATACATATTGACAACCTTGATGTAGGAATAACTAGCAAAATCAGTAAATTTACAGATGACACTAAAATGGGAACACTCCAAATAGATTTAGACATATTACACAAATGGTTAGTAAACTGGCAGATGTAGTTCAATGTAGGTAAATGCAGTGTAGTAAAATTGAGTAAATCGATAGGAAATGCAGGATACAATTTCGATAACGTGGATATAACTAACTCAAATAATGAAAAAGACTTGAGAATCATCGTCCACTGTGATTTGAAACCAAGAAATCAATGCATCAGTGTTCGAAATAAGGCAAATAGAGTTCTTGGATGTATATCTAGAAGTGTGAGTAACAGAACAGCAGACGTAATCTTGAAATTTGATCTAGCGTTAGTGAGACTACACATGAATTATGCTGTTCAAAATTGGAGTCCCTATTAGAGAATGAATATAGATTCCTTGGAGAGAGTACAACTAAGAATGACAAAAAATAATCTGTAATATTAGAAATCTTCCATATGAAGACAGGTTGAAGAAGCTAGGCTTACATTCGTTAGAAAGACGCAGAGTTATATATGATATGATAGATATGATAGAGGTGTTCAAGGGGGTAAGTGAGATAGGCTAAATACAGGAGATATGAAAGATGTACTGAAGCTCAGCGATAGCGAGAAAACTCAAACAAATGATTTCAAATGGGATACATTTCGTTTCAAGAAATATAGGCAAATAGTGGTTTGGTAAGAGCTGTATATACCTGTGGAATAGGCTACCTACCGCCATAGCGCGATCAAGAACGATAGAGAGCTTCAAAATACAATTAGATAGACATATGGACAAGATGGGTTGGGAGAAGAGGGATCTGCCTTGTGTGGGCCAATCGGCTTTATGCGGGCTCCCATTTTCTTATTGTTTCTTCTTCTTTTCTGTGTATGAAGGAGACAAAAGGCAGGTTACTAAGCTATAATACCATATACATATCACTCTTATTGATACCTTTCATCCACTTAAAACACCTCTATCATTATTTCCTCTACATATTCGTCTTTCTAGCAATATGATAGCAATAAGAACATAAGAACATAAGAAAATGGGAGTCTGCAGAAAGCCGATTGGCCTAAGCAAGGCAGATCCCTGTCCCACACAACCCCAAATCAATTACAAAGCCCAATTATAGGCTCAACACTCTAATACCCTGAGGATCATCCTACCAAAACGGTTAGAGATTAACGCAGGATTACTAACTAATAAGTCAGTCAGTCACAACTAATAATTATTATAATGTTTATAACACACACACAAACACACACATTATATATATATATATATATATATATATATATATATATATATATATATATACAGTATAATTATGTGTGTGTGTGTGTGTGTGTGTGTATTAGAACATACAATGGGTGAAGCATTAGAACAAAAATATATTATTGGTGAGTGGGAGGAGTATAATCTGTGATTAGAGGACCAGGTGGATCCTCTAATTACATTTAATTGGTACCATTGACTGCCTTTTTCCTTTAATTACAATTTATACTCCTCCCATTCCCCACTACCTCTTTTCTTAGTTGATACAATTTCTATATTTAACTGAATATTTAATAGTGGATGCTAACGTGCTATTAAGAATATGTACGTATTGTATGTATGAATGTATGTATATATATATATATATATATATATATATATATATATATATGGGTAGAAGAGGAGGTAATTAATTAAAAGTTACTTAACTATAACTGTAATGATATTGGAGTTGGACATTATTGAATTTATATATGTACTTTGGCACATGTTGCTTAGAAGAGGAGTACAAATGAGTACAAAGGAGGAGAGAGAGAGAGAGAGAGAGAGAGAGAGAGAGAGAGAGAGAGAGAGAGAGAGAGAGAGAACATAACATAAGAACATCCTAAGATAATGGGAGTCTGCAGAAAGCCAATTGGCCCACACAAGGCAGATCCCTTTCACACCCAACCCATCTTGATTAGAGCAATGCCCATATTCACCTTATTTACTAATACTATTTCAAACTATCTTGGTAATAAATCAAGCACTTGATGTAGGTCCTAGAAAAAAATATTACCATATGAATCCATACATCTTTCTCGACTAGGAGTTTCGACCTTGGCCAGCTCACTGGACAAGATTGTTGCGGGGTTTCGTTAAAAAAACCTGGGTGTGTAAGTAAAATACTGTCTCCATATGGATCAGGTACTTCATGTGACAAACCAGTGAGTAAAATAGAAATAATCAGTCAAGATAGTGCGAATATAGTGATGTGTAATAGTAGTATCGATAACACTACACATGTAACTGATAGTAAAGATGAGATTACTGATAGAGTAGAATTTCCGTCTAGAGCTAGTAGTTCAACAGGAAATAATAAGTTAGCTAAAAACAATAGAAAATTAGTTGCAAATAAAAGTAATAGGTTGAGGGTATATTATACAAATTGTAGGAGTTTATGTAACAAAATGAACGAACTTAGAGCACTCGTTAGCACAGAAAATATAGACATAATAGCGCTAACTGAAACGTGGATTAATACAGAATCTAGGCATTTTTAGCAGAATTTGATATTCCAGGATATAGTTTGTTTAAATATGACCGAACAAGTAGGAGGGGCGGGGGTATAGCAGTGTTTGTCAGGAGTACATTAAAAAGCTGTATTAAATCAGGTATTAGACTAAATAATGATAATGAAAGTGTTTGGGTAGAGGTTAACGAAGGTAGTGAGACCATAGTTATTGGAGTTATATATAGACCGCCTAATATGAGTAGAAATGGCGGAACATCGTTATGGGAGGAAATTATAATAGCATAAAGGTTTAGCAATGTGTGCATTATGGGGGATTTTAATTTTCCGAACATTGATTGGCAGCACCAAATAGGCGACTCCGATTCAGTAGAGTTTATTGAGGTAGTACAAGATAGTTTTTTATTTCAATTCATAGAAACGCCGACTAGAGGTATTAATATTCTTGATTTAGTTTTCAGTAACAATGAACATATGATAAATGATGTAGAGATTGGTGACCACCTAGGAAATAGCGATCATAAATCTATTTATTTTAATATACAATGGACAGGGAATGCTAAAGAGAATACGACACTTATCCCAGATTTCAGAAAAGCCGATTATGGTGGGCTAAGAAGTGACTTAAGGGTGGACCCTATTGTTAAGCAATTAAGTCAGGATATGCCAGAGTTAAACTTGCCACCTACATATAACCAGTTTATTGCTTCACTCCACAATGCTCAAAATAAATATATCCCTAAAAGAAAATTTAGATCGCCGCAGAACCAACCAAAATGGATGACTAATAAGCTAATAGATCTTATAGGAAAAAAGAAAGGAATATATAGAAAAATAAAGAAAGGCGAAAATCATCTACATATATACTATCAGACGCTATCAAGACAGGTCAAAAAGGAAATCAGGAAAGCAAAAAGAAATTATGAAATAAGGATATCCAGTGACTCAAAAAATAACCCTAAAGCTTTTTACCAACTATATAAATCTAAAGTTAGAGATGTAATAGGCCCCCTAAAAACTTCAATAGGAGAAATAACAGAAAATGATTTAGAAATGTGCAGTACATTAAATAGTCAGTTTCTTTCCGTTTTCACTAATGAAAATTTGGCACAGATTCCAGAAGTCAATATGGTATATAGTGATAGTATAGAAAATATGTTAAGTACAGTTAGTATAAGTAGAAATGATGTGCTTAAGGAAATTGACAGACTGAAACCTCAAAAATCGCCTGGTCCTGACGAGGTATATGCTAGAGTATTAAAAGAATGCAGAGATGAGTTAAGTAGCCCATTAGCATTTTTATTTAACAAGTCTTTAGAAACAGGTTTAGTTCCAGAAGCTTGGAAGCTTGCAAATGTAGTTCCGATCTTCAAAAAAGGTGATAAATCGATAGCATCCAATTACCGTCCCATTAGTCTCACATCAATCATAGGAAAGTTGCTAGAGTCTATTATTGCTAGGAAAATTAGAAGCCACTTAGACAAATTTAACTTAATAAATTCTTCTCAGCATGGATTCACTCAGGGACGTTCTTGCCTTACTAATTTGCTTAGCTTTTTCTCAGAGGTATATGAAGCAGTAGATAGTGACAAGTCATATGATATTATTTATTTAGATTTCAGTAAAGCTTTCGACAGAGTCCCTCATGAGAGATTGATGAGAAAGGTTGAGGCACATGGAATAGGAGGATCGTTGTTGGGATGGATTAGGTCATGGCTAATTGGTAGGAAACAGAGAGTCAGCATAAATGGTACCAAGTCAGAGTGGGGAGCAGTCAAAAGTGGTGTCCCCCAGGGATCGGTATTAGGTCCCCTGTTGTTTCTTATATACATAAATGACCTAGATTTAGGTATAACTAGTAGGATAAGTAAATTCGCAGACGATACTAAAATGGGGAGATCAATTGATTCAGATAGCGATATAGAGTGCCTCCAAAGGGATCTAGATACCTTACATGAATGGTCAGTAAATTGGCAGATGAAGTTTAACATTGACAAATGCAAGGTATTAAAGATAGGGAAGATGCATACAAATGTTAAATATAAACTAGCTAATTTAGAATTAGAAAATTCAGACTGTGAGAAAGATCTAGGTGTGTTTGTTAGCAATGATTTGAAGCCTAGAAAACAGTGTATAAGCGTTCGTAATAAGGCAAACAGGATTCTCGGGTTCATCTCTAGGAGTGTGAGTAACAGAACTGCTGATGTTATCTTAAAACTTTACTTGTCATTAGTGAGACCCCATATGGATTATGCTGTCCAATTTTGGTGTCCTTATTACAGAATGGACATAGATTCATTGGAGAGAGTACAGCGTAGAATGACAAAAATGATCCATAATATTAGAAATCTTTCGTATGAAGAAAGGTTGAAGAAATTAGGTTTACATTCGTTAGAGAGACGCAGAGTTAGAGGGGATATGATAGAGGTGTTCAAGTGGGTTAGTGGGATTAACAAAGGGGACATGACAAATGTACTAAAGCTCAGTGATAGCGAAATAACTCGTACCAATGGTTTCAAATTAGATAAATTTCGTTTCAGAAAAGATATAGGCAAATATTGGTATGGTAACAGAGTTGTAAATGGGTGGAATAGACTACCAAGTGCTATAGTGGGGTCTAAAACGGTAGGGAGCTTTAAGATAAAATTGGATAAGCATATGGACGAGAAGGGTTGGGTGTGAACAGGGATCAGCCGGGTTGGGCCAATCAGCACTCTGCATACCCCCATAAACCTGCGTTAATCTCTAACCGTTTTGGTAAGATGATCCTCAGGGTATTAGAGTGTTGAGCCTATAATTGGGCTTTGTAATTGAACTGGGGTTGTGTGGGACAGGGATCTGCCTTGCTTAGGCCAATCGGCTTTCTGCAGACTCCCATTTTCTTATGTTCTTATGTTCTTATATATTTAGTCTAAAAAAATCCTCTATGGTGTTATCCTAATGCCCTATTTATTATTTATAATGGAGGTTGGGTGTGAGTGGAAACTGCCGGTTGTTGTCCAGTCGGCGCTCTGCAGACCCCCGTTTTCCCATGTTGATCGTTTTGGTGAGGTCAGTCCTCATGGTGTTAGTGAGTTGGGCCTATCATTAGGCCTTAGAATTAGTGTTGGGTGTGAGAGGGATCTGCCTTATATGAGCTGATCGCGTTTCTGCAGACTCCCATTTTCTTATGTTCTTATGTTCTTATATGTAAGTCCTAGGACCTTACACATGATAGAAATCTTCCTTACGTATTCAAGTTCAGTGATAGCGAAAGAGCTCGAACAAATGGTTTCAAATTAGATATTTTTCGTTTCAGAAAAGATATAGGTAAATATTGGTTTGGTAACAGAGTTGTAGATAGGTGGAATAAGCTACCAAGTGTTATAGTGGAATCAAGAACTATAGAGAGCATTAAGAAAAAAATAGATTGGCATATGGACGAGATGGGTTGAGTGTGAGGGGTATCTACCGGGTGTGGGCCAATCGGCGCTTGACAAACCCTCATTGTCTGTCCTCTGACCGTTTTGGTGAGGTCGATCCTCATGGTATTAGTGAGCTGAGCCTATAATTAGGCCTTGTAATTAGGGTTGGGTGTGAGAGGGAACTGTCTTGTGTGGGCCAATCGGCTCTCTGCAGACTCTAATTTTGTTATGTTCTTATATTGAGAAAGATTGAACACATTAGGCCTACATCCATTAAAGGAGGAGTAGGGTTAGAGAGGATATGATCAAATGGGCAAGTGTGATTTAAAAGGGGACATGATAAATTTACTGAGGCTCAATGATAGCGAATATAGCAATATTGTTTTTTCCAGGACCCACACACCCAGTGTGTAGGTTCTGTTTGTTTACATTTGATAAATTTTGCTTTATATATATATATATATATATATATATATATATATATATATTATACTGTATATGTACCTTCACCAAACCCACTAACCATATATTTGTATGTATTGCAATTAATTAATCAATGTGGTCATCCCTGGGACCCGAACTCTGGAGACACACACGGAATATATAAGCACAAAAGGCCTCACATAACCTTTTCCGTGACTCTCGTGATTTTGCCAATCACTGCATGTCATGTTTCCCCAGTACCCAGCAGTTTTTCTCGATCCCCTCTCTCCATCTCAATTTGTTTGCCACGCTTTCCAACTCTGGGTTGGGTGTGAGAAGGATCTGCCTTGTGTGCGCCAAACGGCTTTCTGCAGACTCCCACACGCACGCACTCACGCATACACACATCTTAAACACATTATATATATAATACATAATTATATATATATATATATATATATATATTTTTTTTTTTTTTTTTTTTTTTTTTTTTCTATATTCCAACTTACTTCCTCTCGGGCATAGGCTGAGAGCCTTAACATTCACCGCTTTACAATGAACAGTGAAGCCCGTGAGGTCTTGTTCCAGTCTAGGGAGTGAGACATGTGAAGCACGTAGAGTACAACGAGCACCTGCCATCTTGCCTTCACATGAGGCACGGTGCTCACTCATGGCCCGAAACAACCCCATCTCTGAAGCCACCTCATTCCCGTGCTTCACTGTCTCACCCCCTACACTCGGACTCTCACACTTACACACACAACGCCACCTGTTGAGCAGATAACTCACCAGGCATTGCACCCCTATAGCATATTTTGAATATGGGAATATTCATACAGTGCTATTTAATCAGGGAACAATGAGGGTATTTTATTGACGTTTTGGTGGGCTTTGTGGTAATGCACTGATACTAGGTACAGCACAAATTCCATCCCAATAATATCTTCCCATTGATACATCGGGATTTGAACCCGGGACCTTTGGATTACCAGGCCAGTGGCAAGACCACTCCACCACACCTCCCCCTATATATATATATATATATATATATATATATATATATATATATATATATATTCACTTTTGGGGAGAGGAGGTAGTAATAATTAATAGTAGTTGCTAAAATATAACTGTGTAAGGATATTGGAGTTGGACATTATTGAATTTATATATGTTTGGTACTAGGGTACAGTCTTTCTTCTATTCAACTGCTGAGCTCTGGAACTTTCTCCGAGAATCAGTCTTTCACTCTTCCTATGACTTAAATTGCTTCAAACTTCGTGTGTACGCACTGTGCCCTTGTACAGAGCAAGAAGCTGAGAAGGGGTAAAGAACTCCTTGAGGCGGTTGAGCACATCCAGCTTCTCGGAGGCTGCCTTAGTAAGACTGGATTGAGAGAAGATGAATGATTGATGTTTGTATTGTTGAAATATAAGCAATAGTCTTCTGGCGGTTCCGGACGGGTAGTAAGATGGAGAAATTGGGTTTCGGGAGCATTAAAAGCAACAAGGTAAGGTGTTCTGCTTTGTAATCTGCAAATTCGAAGTGGTTAAGGTATTCCCCATCTGTATGTATTCCTTTTTTTCATGAACACATTCTAAAGATCACTTGAAACCCGTAGGTGAGATCGTGTCGGCCCGTCTCACTCATTTCCCAATCTTTATCTTCCCTATGTTTGTATGTAACCTGACCATGGCAGATATATATACTGTATATATATATGTATTATACAACACACACACACACACATTTTCATTTACAAGTGGACAAAGATTCACTATTAAAAGCACCTACCCTGCCATGTATAATTCTACTCATAAACATACAACCACATGCTCACACACACACTTACACAAACACACCTTTATATTCACAATCACAGAAACATTTCGTACTTTCATTCACAAACCCATACGTAAATATTGCCATCCACACCGTTACCATTCATTTGTACACACACACACACACATACACACATATACACACACACACACACACACACACTGAAAAATCTCAATTTCCCAAGCTTGGAGGAGAAGACGTGTGAGGGGTATATAGCAACGATTTACAAAGATTTTGTTGTGAGGTAACCTGGTAGGATCAAAGGGCATGTGTTTAAACTAAGAAAAAATACGATATGAAAAAATTTAGCTATAAAATCAAGCTTTGTATACGTGGAACACTTGTGGTGGTGTCCCGTAGCCTACTCAGTGTGGCTGGGCTGCGAGACACCACTGGTAGTGTCACGCAGCCCAGCCAGTGAGGCTGGGCTACGGGACACCACCAGTGGTGTCCCGTAGCCCAGCCTCACTGGCTGGACTGCGTGACACCACTGGTGGTGTCCCGTAGCCACTTCGATTATATAATGTAAAAGCTATATCACAGGGACATCTTTGGAACTTATACATTATATAATATATACTGTATGTTACATTATGAGGTAGCGTGATCAATTAGGTCAGGTCAGGTAAGGTAGGGCGCGAGTCCAGGGCAGGGCAGGGCAGGGGGCGAGTCCAGGGCAGGGCAGGGCAGGGCAGGGGGCGAGTCCAGGGCAGGGCAGGGCAGGGGGCGGCACTTAGTAGTTGTTGAATGTGTGGTAGTCCCTGAAGCAGTCACCCAAGCAGAGTGCAACTTTGCACTCTGCGCACATTGAGGTGACTCTTTTGGTGACGTGGGGTTTTCTGACACTGGACCTGCAGACGTTGCACTGCACCTGCCTGTGACGAGTGCCAATCAGCTCGGTGTTGGTTGGGTAGTGTCTTTCGACACCCAGCTGGATGCGGTCAGGAACGTGATCCCCACGCCATGCCGTACGTCTGTGAGTGGTGGTGCCATACTTCTCCAGGAGTTGATATGCCACGTTATACACAAACTCCCGGAATTTTAGCTTCTGGTTTGGGGACATCTCTCTCTTCACCAACCACAAGTTGTAGGCGTTGAGCATCGTGATGTCAACTAGGTGGAGGAAGAGCTTGTGATACCACTTCACAGTCTTCCTCAGACACTTAACGCCTGACAGTTGACAGTCAGACTTGTCTACCAGGCGCATGTTCTTAGTGTAGTCCACTACCATGTCGGGCTTATAGATGGTCTTCCTGGTTCTGTAGTGGATTTTGCCAGAGTCCATCTGGGCACCTGTGTGGACTGTGGAAAGCAGGTGGACGTCTCTTTTGTCCTTCCACTTCAGGGCTACCACTTTCCCGGACTTTTCAAGCTGCTTGTACTTCTGCCCATTTCGACGCCTTCTTCGGACATGCCTCTCGCGGTGTTCCTGGGCCAGTTTGTCTTCAGAAGGTGTGTCACTGGAGGAGGCATCTGTAAGAGGAATGGCATTACCTGTGAACTTAGGCATAAACTTTCTTGTCTTTCTGACAGTCCCACATGACCCCGTTTGGTTGTCATGAAGAAACTGGCAGAGAGCAGGAGAAGTATACCAGTTGTCAGTGTAGATGATGTGGCCTTTGCCCAGGTAAGGTGCCAACATTTTCCTGACGATGGCACCTGATGGGGTCACCGGCAGCGGCTTTCGGTACGTCAATGTCAGTGCCTGTATACACGATCATGTCAAGCACTATTCCAGTTTCACAGTCACACAAAACGAAGAGCTTGATTCCGAACCTATGCCTTTTCAAGGGGATATACTGCTTGAAAACAAGACGTCCTTTGAAGAGCACGAGCGACTCATCAATCACCAAATTGAGGAAGGGGTAAAAGTATTTCCTATACCTCTCCAACAACATGGTGAACACATCCCGAACTTTCCATATCCTGTCAATCCTGTTAGGATTTTCGTTGTCTGCAAAGTGCATAAATCTTAGCAGCAACAAAAATCTGTCACGAGTCATGAACTTATTGAAAGTTGGGGTGGCGATGAGAGGGTCGTGCTGCCAGTAGTGTTGCAACACATGCTTCTTGCAAAGAGGCATGAGGAACAACAAGGCAAAAAACGTCATGAATTCTTCCACAGTCGTATCCACCCAGCCTCGTATTCTCGCTTTTGGAGAAATGACGTCCAATCTGCCAAACACCCACCTGTAGTAGGCGTTTGTTTGGGCAACGATGTAAGTCATTACCTCCAAATCGAAAAAAGCGAGGAAGAAGTCGCTTTCGTTTGCGTGTTCGTCACAGGGCCAGTCATCAGTTGTACCTGACGTCCCAGGATTGAACTGGGGCACGTCAGGCACAAAATTGACCCCGTCAGACCACTCAAACGAAGGCATGCCAGGGATCGGAATGTCGTCTCCGTCTGCTTCTGCGTCTGAAATATCGCTGTCATGTTCGCGATACAACACAGCATCATCATCACCCTCCTCTTCACTAGACAGACGCACTTCTTCATTCTCGTCACCGACGTCTGACTCACTTCCACTGTCCACTCCCAAATCCCCCCACCCTTGGTCCCGTGCTAAGGCGTCGTCGTCGAAACCAGGGCTGCCAATGCCCTGCGAATCACCATCAAACAGCAGGGCGGCGTACTTGGATGGTGTCAGAGTTTTCTGGTCACTCTAGCACATACGGGCGTCTTATGGACAGAGGCAGAAGGGCCGGCAGGGGCGGCAGTGGTGCGTGGTGCAGTGGGCCTGGAGGCAGGCAAGATGATGGTGGTGCCTGTCGCCCCTTTCCCTTTCTCTTTCCCTGTTCCTTGGGCAGGGGCGGCAGGGGCAGCAGGGCCGGCAGGGACGGCAGGGCCAGCAGTCACTTTCCCTCTCCCTTTCCCCTTCCTCTTCCCCTTCCCTTTTCCTTGGGCAGGGGCGGCAGGGGCAGCAGGAGCGGCAGGGGCGGCAGGGGCAGCCGGGCCAGGGGCGGCTGGTGGTGGTGGTGGTGGCAGGGTCACTGTGGCAGGCGTACGGGTTCTCTTCCCTACGCCCGTGCCTTTGATTTTGCCTGCCCCCGCAGGTTCTGCAGCCCTAGGGCAGCCTCCTGCGTCGCTGGTACTGGTGGCAGGGGTGGCAGTGGTGGCAGTGGTGGTGGTAGTGGTTGTTGCAGTGGCCTGGGTCGTGGTGGCAGTGTCCCGAAAGACCAATGATCTCTGCGCCATTGCCCTGCTTGGACGTGTTTTTCGTGCTTTGGGTGCTGGTGCTTCGTCCTCCGAGCTGTAGGGCGTGTCGTACTGGTAGCTAGGGTCTTTAGCAGCCACCCTCTGCCTTCCACGGCGGCTGACACCACCAGAAGGAGGGCTGATTGTGTCATCAGGGAGCGAGCGTGAGGGACGTGTGGGTTCCATGACTAGTGCTTGGTTACTGGCGCGGTGGTGCTTGCACGAGTGCGGGGCGATCGTGTGGCGGGGTGGTATCGAGAGTTGACATGTAGTACTATACCCACACCAATCTTTAGCCACCTGCCTATAAACGCGCGGTTTTGGTACGCGTTCAAAAGCCTCGCTCTTAAGAGTCTTCCCGCAGTCCGCCGAGGGAACTCTTAAGAGTCTTCAAGCAGTTCCCGGGTTAAGGGGAGTGAGAGGGGGGGACTAGCCTCGCGCGGCTTGCCCTACTGTTCTGGTTGTGAGTGTTGGTTATTTAGGTTAGAGGATAGTTAGCCCGTGGAGCCCCGGCTAGTTTTGTAATGTTTGCGCACCAGAACCCGGCCGGTTTTCAAAAAATGGTTTTATTCCAGAAACAATAGCGAATGGGTTAGGAATGAAGGAAAAACCACGAAAAACCGCTCAAAAAGCTTAAAAAATGGTCCTACAGAGCCCCCGAAAACGGATTTTACAAGAGTAAAAAATTGATGGCAATTATCCCCAAAAAACAGGTTATTGTCACTCGCGCGCACGCACGTGGACTTTGAGAGTTTTCAACCATCGGCACGGTTGCGTGGGATACGTACACAGTTCCCATACAAATCTGAGCCCTCTTGAATGGCTACACCTGAGGTTACGGTCGGCGCAATTAGGGTGACGCGTCAGGCGCGTCTCTGGGGCTGTGCGTTACATACATCGCCGACGCGTCAGACGCGTCGCTGGGGCTGTACGGGTTAAAGGAGGTACAAGAATAGGTTTGTACTCTCTGTTTACTGGGGCTTGAGAAAGGACTGACTCGGCACGGAATAAACATCCTGATGGGCGTCTGACTAGGGGAGGGTTGTGAATTTGGGTTGGTATGGCAGAGAAAATGACAGGGTGACTCAAAAGGTTACAACTGGGCATGCTGTCACGAAGCAGAGTATTGTGGATAAAAGATAGTTAACCTAGGAAAAGAATACATGCATGAATGACGGTATTATAGTCGTCGTTATAATAAGATGATGGAACCTGGTTGAATAACTCAAGTTCAATTATATAACTACTTAGTTACTAGAAAAGGAAACAACTGAGCGTGAGGGGCTACCTACATTTACTCTCGTAATGGAGAGAGATACTAGGTCTATTTCCTGTATCTCTCTTGAGATGATCGTATGTAGATTTGTCATAATCAACTTATATAAATCAATACAAGAACTGGGCATAGGGTTAGTATTACGTTTAGAGGTCAGGTTAGAGGGAAGAAGGGTGATTTATAGTCCTAAGGGATCGATCTCGGTATGGTTATTTGAGGTCTTATTATTCGTAGCTGGGGACCTACTCCCATTCTAACAATATAAGTATCTGATATTAGAATAGTGGGGCGGAAATGTTAGTTTTCTGCGGAGTGTGGCATACATAGAAAAACGGATTTTCATGGGGTAACAATTTGAGGCGGTATGTACTGAGTTTGGCCGTAGTCAAACGCACGCGAACTAAATACAACAATGTTACCCGGCACGACCTTTACCTGAGCACAGGCCTGCCTAACGAAAATGGGGATGGTCTGGGGCTTACTTAATTACCACAGTCACCGTGAACACACACACGACGCGGGCATCATAGCTTACGTCGTATAAATAGGGGGGACATGGTTGTTACATAATGAAATACATGACTGACATAATCATGATCTGATTTGTTGTGAAATAGGAGCTAAGGTGTCTTTAGATCGCCGTCGTACCTACACAATGAAAGTATTATAGTCTGCATGACTGTTACCTTAATTAATTACATACTTAGTCGGTACATCAAAGAATGTCAAGGAGTAAATTGATGTGGTTTGTATACTAGAATGCTGTGATTGAAGAGACGTATAACATGTGGAGTTAAGTGGAAGAGAGAAAAACGAAGTTGGTGATAATTATAGTTATCCTTCCCTGTGACACCGGGTCCCTTCGTTCTTGGGGATCTCGTTAGGAATGGGGATTTCGCTTCTGGGAATTTCGTTTCTGGGGTATTTTACTTCCGTCGCCTTTATATGAGGTACGACCTCGTACCTCAAGTGTGGAGTAAGTGGGTTTGTTTTGGCGGGCAGGGCCGGTCTGTGGTGGTATGAGGGCTGTGGTAAATATAGTCGATGGAGGGGTGGGGGAGGTGGCTGGGGTTTTGACCTTGGGGATTTCCTTTCACTTTGGTAGGGAGGGGTGGGGGTACCGTTAAGTCTGGCGAGCGTCTGGGTTATTGGGAGGGTGGGTGGTGGTGGTGGGGGCTTTAACCTTGGGGGTTTGTTTTCATTTTGGGAGAGAGGGACGGGTTTACCGTTAGGTGTGCCGTGGGTCTGTGGAGGTTGGGAAGGCAGAGTGTGGTTTGTTGGCAAGTTTGGTGGAACAAAACCCACGATGGCATAAGGGCTGTTGTGGTGAGGTGTGTTGAAGGGGCTGTGGGGAGAGATGGAGGCTGAGGTTTGTGGTTGATTTGTTAAGGATGGAGGTGTTGAAGGTTGATAGGTGGGGTATTGAGAGAGCCAGGGTGGGGGCGTACTATGTAGTAGAAGAGGTTGATGCTGGTGAGGGGTTGGATTGAGTAGAGGTTTGTGGTCGTGAGAGTGTATGTTGGAAGGGTGAGGAATACTGGGGGTGGAGAGTTTATGATGATTTGGGGTCTTGGAGGGTTGAGGTGTGGGGTTTTGGCAGGGAGATTGTGGAGGGGGAGATTGTGGTACTGGTGTTGGATTACGGGGCGGAGGTAGGTGGTCGAGCGGGGGCGCTACTGGAGGAGGATTTTTTGGGGTTTGGGTAATGTTGGAGAGGGTGACCAGGGGGGAGGGGAATAGGAGGTAGGCGGAGCTATATATTTCCTGGGTGATGCGGGTGTTTGAAGATGTGGGGGGATGATGGTTGGGGAGATAAGATTGACAGTTTTGAGGGGGGGACAGGTGGTGGGGGTTGTAGCGGTCCCTGAATGGGGACGTTAGGGTATTTAGGTGGTGAAGAACTTTCCAGGAGGGAGTGATCTTCTTTGGTTGAGGGTGAAGGAGAGAGCAGTGATGGAGGAGTTGACACAAGTGGGGAAGTTTTACTGATAGGGGAGGGGGAACGGAGAGAGTCGAAGAATGAAGGAGGGGGCTTGAGGTTGGGGATTGCTGGGGAAGTGAAGGAATTGAGGGTAATATTTCAATTGGGGGGAGAGAGGGAGAGGTGATGAATATGAGGAAATGAGAGGTATGACAGGTTGTTGAGGGCTTGACGGGGGTGAAGGTTTCTCTTGGGTCACAGGTGCATACGAGAGAGTGGAGGGGGGACTCATTTTCTGGCCAGCATTTTTCAGGGGTGACGTTGGAAGGAAATTGGTTATAGTGGGTGTGACAATTTCTGTGTTCTGTGATTTATTGGCAGGCATAGAACATGGAGGGGGTTCATGGGGTAACACAAATGGTTGCAGATTATCGTTGGTGGATGGCTGGGTAGGGGAAAAATCAGGGATGGTCAGAGGGGATAGTGGCAAGGAAGAGTGCACTGGGGTTGGAATCTCCTCGGGGGTCATTTTTGAAGGGTGCACAGGGTTTAAGAGAATGGAGGGACTTATTTATGATAGTGTTAAGTGGAGGGATTTTATTTTCTTGGATAGGGGCTGGAGAGGTGGATATGGGTTTCTTTTTTACTTTAGTTTTCCTAGGTTTGGACAGGGGATTCACGGGGTGTTTCGACATGGCTGGGGGTGAGATTTTTACAGGATCTTCATTTACTAAGGGGGCAGAAATTGACAGAAATTGTCGGCGGGTGCCCAACCCCGAAAAGGGTTGAAATAGGGGAGCTATCCCCCCGCCAAAGGCGGCTTTCTAGGGCCTTTCCTAGCTGATGCTGAGAGGATTGGTTCTAGTCATGTGGTGATGGGCTGGTCTATCAGAGTGAGAACTGAGCAATCTCTGCCATACCCATAGCTTACTCTGACTGTTCCTTTTACTTATATATTTTCTAGATCTCAAGTGACGGCGTCTCTAACGTGGATTGACCTCCCAATCTACCAAGATTGGAAGCCAAAGCGTCACATTTTTCCCTTGCCCCTCAACTTTCTCTTCATAATTGCTGAGGGACACAGGGCCCTGGGTGGGGCTTTGGTTTCCCGGGCATTTCCGCACCCTCCTCAGCTCCCCGCCATGGAGTGGCTTCGGTCACCCAGGCTTTATTGTGGTCGGCGGGGAGGGTTCTGTGGGGGCGCTCGGTTATGGCCTTGGCCTTGCTCGGGGCCTTGGGGCTGTTCGGCCAGGCAGCTTGGGGAACAACAACAACTAAGGGGGAATGTGAGGGAGTGAATGGATGTGGGTGAACTGACCTTGGACTCGAGTTGTTGGTAGCGCCAAGTTGAGGTTTGACGTGCTCACATACCTTGGCTAGGGTGACGTCTGAGTGTCCTTTATACACTACTTGGTCGAGTTGGCACCTTTCCCTGATGGAGAGCATGTGTTCCTCGAAGGAGCCGTAAAGGTCGAGATGAGCGGTGATGTGGGGTGGGAAGATGTTGAGCAATGCGGTGAATAAATTTTCATTTTGTTGCTCGTCATCTTGAGAGCTATACGTGGTTCTCACATATCTGTAGAGGTGTATAAGGGTCACATTGATATCCCCTTCATACTTGATCTTGTCGACTTTTATTATTCTTTGGGAGACGAGGGAACCCAAAAGTGGTCCTAAGACCTGGATCACGAGGGATCGAAACTGGTTCCAGGTAAGCCTTGGCGTTACCTGTTTAGCAATTTGGGAAACGGCTTTTCCCAATTGCATAATGTGCAATAATGCAACGGCGATTTTCTCACGGTCATTTTGAAATGCCAAATCTAACACTGGCTTTACTATGTCTAAGTAAGTGGCGATATCATACGTGTTTACATCATACTTGGGAATGTGAGTGTAATAGCGAGCTGCCATTTTTGCGATGTTACCATGCTTCTATTGTTTGACAATATGCAATGCAATAAGATCGTCTATCCGAATCAAACCCACCGCTGCCACCAATGTTATGCCCTGATTTTATACAGGATTAACTTGGTATAGGTGAGTTCTGCAAGACTGGGTTATTTGATTTACTGCAAAATACATAAAGGGAATCAACAGAGGACATAGATTCTCTCGGATAAATGGTTTGTAATACAGCTTTATTTTAATTAAAGCACTCGGGTATAAGGTACGTATTTGAATTCGCCCGAACAATAGATGTTGGAGCACTCGGATAGGTTATTGGACTTTTTATAATCTCTAGCGGATTTGGATGGGGTCTCACCTCCCACTTCCAACGTTCAGGTATTAATCTTCTGATCACATTACTTCAATGATACGTAGGTTACACGAATCACATGGGCTAGGTATCTCGTTAATTAACTCTCTGGTAATATGATTCGAAATCAAAGATGCAATTATAAGCAATATGGTTATCTCCCAAGAATTAACATAAAGGGAATAAACTGTAGCTAGGTTCATTTGGTGGAGTAATACTCACGACAGAAATATCAGTGGGGGCGATTCAGGTTTAATTAATCACAATCACTTATTCGGAATTGCTTTCACTCGAGCCGTAATCCAATTTATTAAGACTTATTTCTTCGGCGAGGTTAAACCTGATAAAATAACTATTTACGGGGATCAATTCGCCTAGTTTAATTTCACTGAATATTTGCTCTCACACTAGCTTAGTTATCACTTTCCCCTTAGCATCAGAGAAATTCGAGACACAATTGAATACACGGATTGAGTTATTTGTACCGTACACTGGTACTGCGAGAATTAGCACTGTAGTAGTTTCCTCGTTATCTTGAGCTGGTGATTTTTGGGGTTAACAGTGGTCCCGGGGCCGTCCAAGTTGTCCGGGAGTGTAGAGAAGTTTACAGTTGGGCTAACTTGTCTAACCGTTGATGACGCTCCGATATGTTACTCTTACTGGAGACCTTAAATAACACTGTCTCAGGTACAACCGGAATAACAATGCATCGAATGAACGTAAGACAGTCGGGAGAAGCGACTTTCTTATGTATCCTGGTCTTTATAAGAGGTTCAAGGAGCACGGGCGGCTTTTCGCTTTTGAGTCAACAGACAATTGTTGCCAAGGAGTTATTTTTGCAGAGTCCTCAATCAAGAGTTTCTCTCATAATCCCTTCTAACATAACAAAATCTTTCTACCCTAGACCTGTTATGAGTTATGATTGTTTGTAAACCCAAGTAGATGAAGCCACACTACAATACGTACTACAACGGACAATCAACAATTTGTGAATCGGTTGTTCGCAGTTATAATCTTGCCCTCGGGGGTCCAATTGCAAGAGTATATTCACGAAGGGTTGATTCACTTCCTCACAGATTAACACTGATCGCGGACACCGAGTTATCACTAATCTTGAGGGGGGGAGCACTTGTAAACGTCAACCAGAGCGGCACAACCGGTGCATTGATATCTACGGATGAACTGACGCGCTTTTTCGCGAGGGGGACTTATATAGGGGGGGGGGGGGTCAAGGGAGATTTCGAATGTTCTAGAATTGGGATGTCGGAAGGAAATACAAGTTAATTTAATCCCTTGACTTAGGAGAGTAGTAAAAAAGGTCTTTATTATCGTTAGTACGTAGGCCGAAATATGACTCGATAATGTTGACATCTTTACTCTAGGACAAGTTATTATTAGAGGGGTATCGGGAAGGATTTTTTGGGCAAAAGAAAGGGGAACTAGTTTAATGGGTGCCTTCTGGCCTAGGGTCAGGTATTACATTATTTCATCAAGTATCCTTCTCTGGTCTATCTGAAATGCTATTAGGAATCTAGGATGGGTTAAGGGGAACTTTGTGAGGTTAGTTAGGACTGGGATGGAATAGGATTTAGGCTGGGATTGAAACTTGTAGTTCGCTGTAGGTATAGGGGTGCCCGGGTTCTTGGCAATAATTTTGTGGGTGCGTCGGTGCCCGAGTAGGCCTCCGCGGGGGTTGGGGGGGTCCTCTTGGGTAGAGTGCCAGCTGGGCCCTGAATACTGGGGTATGGCATTTATTATGTTAATGGAGTTACTATATGAGTTGATGATATTGGGGGTTATATATTTTGTTATGATTGATCATGGAATCTGGTTCTTACTCACGAGATTCACTCGTGGGGGTTATGAACAGTGATTTTGGGTAAAGTGCAAGTCAGAAGGGGAACTTATGGGAATGTTAGTATTAAGGGGAGTGAGAGGGGAGGGGACTAGCCTCGCGCGGCTTGCCCTACTGTTCTGGTTGTGATTGTTGGTTATTTAGGTTAGAGGATAATTAAAGGAGGTACAAGAATAGGTTTGTACTCTCTGTTTACTGGGGCTTGAGAAAGGACTGACTCGGCACGGAATAAACATCCTGATGGGCGTCTGGCTAGGGGAGGGTTGTGAATTTGGGTTGGTATGGCAGAGAAAATGACAGGGTGACTCAAAAGGTTACAACTGGGCATGCTGTCACGAAGCAGAGTATTGTGGATAAAAGATAGTTAACCTAGGAAAAGAATACATGCATGAATGATGGTATTATAGTCGTCGTTATAATAAGATGATGTAACCTGGTTGAATAACTCAAGTTCAATTATATACCTACTTAGTTACTAGAAAAGCAAACAACTGAGGGTGGGGGGCTATCTACATTTACTCTGGTAATGGAGAGAGATACTAGGACTCTTTCCTGTATCTCTCTTGAGATGATCGTATGTAGATTTGTCATAATCAACTTATATAAATCTTATATAAATATATACAATATATACTTATATAAATCAATACAAGAACTGGGCATAGGGTTAGTATTACGTTTAGAGGTCAGGTTAGAGGGAAGAAGGGTGATTTATAGTCCTAAGGGATCGATCTCGGTATGGTTATTTGAGGTCTTATTATTCGTAGCTGGGGACCTACTCCCATTCTAACAATATAAGTATCTGATATTAGAATAGTGGGGCAGAAATGTTAGTTTTCTGCGGAGTGTGGCATACATAAAAAACGGATTTTCATGGGGTAACAATTTGAGGCGGTATGTACTGAGTTTGGCCGTAGTCAAACGCACGCGAACTAAATACAACAATGTTGCCCGGCACGACCTTTACCTGAGCATAGGCCTGCCTAACGAAAATGGGGATGGTCTGGGGCTTACTTAATTACCACAGTCACCGTGAACACACACACGACGCGGGCATCATAGCTTACGTCGTATAAATAGGGGGGACATGGTTGTTACATAATGGAATACATGACTGACATAATCACGATCTGATTTGTTGTTATATAGGAGCTAAGGTGTCTTTAGATCGCCGTCGTACCTACACAATGAAAGTATTATAGTCTGCATGGCTGTTACCTTAATTAATTACATACTTAGTCGGTACATCAAAGAATATCAAGGAGTAAAGTGATGTGGTTTGTATACTAAAATTTTAATTCGCCTGAAATTCCCTCACTTAAGATCCACACCAGACATGTCAAAACTATTTTGCAGAATCTCTCGGTAGATAAGGCTCCTGGTCCAGATGAAATTCCTCCAATAGTACTTAAGAATTGCTCCTTGGTGCTCGCTCCTGTATTGGCAAAATTTTTCCGTCTGTGTACTCATACCTCATGCTTCCCAGTACCCTGGAAAGAAGCAAACATCCATCCAGTTCCTAAAAAAGGTGCCTCTTCAGATCCATCAAACTACAGACCAATAGCTATAACTTCCACTCTTGGTAAAGTCTTTGAAATTATATTAAATAATCACATAATTAAGCATCTTGAGAATAATAAATTAATCAGTGATAGGCAATATGGTTTTAGACGATGTCGATCAACTGCAGACATGCTTTGCCTTCTTACGCATCAAATCAACCAAGCTACAGACCAACATGGTGAAACACATACAATAGCACTGGATATATCAAAGGCATTTGATAGAGTCTGGCATCAATCCTTATTGTCGAAGATGTCACACTATGGCCTTGCATCATTAGTTCCACTAATTTCTTCTTATCTTCATAACAGAAAAATATGTGTAATGGTAGATGGCCTTTATTCTCAATTTCACTCAATAAATGCTGGTGTTCCCCAGGGATCAGTTTTGGCCCCAATTCTGTTCCTCATTCATATCAATGATCTCATATCTACCACTCATAATCCAATACATTCCTACGCAGATGACTCAACACTCCACAGTTCCTTCACATTTACCAATTCTTTCACCCAACCCGATCTTATAAATTCAAAAATAAACACTGCAATTTCTCTGAACCAGGACCTTTGTAGAATTGATGGATGGGGACAAAAGAATCTAGTTTCCTTTAATGCACAGAAAACCAAGTACATTCAATTTTCTAACCGACAGAATCTCACTGACTCCCATATATTTTTTAATGATGTAAATATTCCCACTTCCCCTAGTATTGACATTCTCGGTGTAACATTAACTACTAACTTGAGCTGGACACATTATGTTAGAAGCATTGCTAAGAATGCCTCTAAAAAACTGGGACTCCTGTACAGAGTTCGAGAATTCTTCACTGACGAGCAGTTGGCCGTGATATATAAAAGTCATGTGCGTTCTCAGATGGATTACTGTTCACCTCTGTGGGGTGGAAGTGGAGTGGTTGCATTGAGGCAGTTGGACAAAATTCAAAATAAAGCTATTAGATTAATCAATAACCTTGCAATCACACAGGACCTTCCTACATTATCCATACGAAGAAACGTTGCATCCCTTGCATTATTCTACAGATATTTTCACAGCAATTGTTCCGAGGAACTTGCTTCAATTGTGCCGCCTCTCCACATCTTTCCCCGTAGAACTAGGGCGGCTGAGAGCGCCCATGAATTTACACTTTCTCCTCCACAATGCAGAACTTCTGCTTATCAGAATTCATTTATCCCCAGAGCTACTACTCTTTGGAATTCACTTCCCTCGAATTGCTTTCCACAAACTTACAATCTACAAATGTTTAAATCCAGTTGTTACAAACATTTTATGAATGGAGGATGCCTTTAGGCACATGGACCTTTTTGTTTTATCTGTGTTTTTCCTTCCTCCGTTCATTGTCTCTTAAAAAAAAAAAAAAAAAAAAAAAAAAAAAAGCTGTGATTGAAGAGACGTATAACATGTGGAGTTAAGTGGAAGAGAGAAAAACGAAGTTGGTGATAATTATAGTTATCCTTCCCTGTGATGCCGGGTCCCTTCGTTCTTGGGGATCTCGTTAGGGATGGGGATTTCGCTCCTGGGAATTTCGTTTCTGGGGTATTTTACCCAGAAACGAAATTCCCAGGAGCGAAATCCCCATCCGTAACGAGATCCCCAAGAACGAAGGGACTCGGCATCACAGGGAAGGATAACTATAATTATCACCAACTTCATTCTTGGGATCTCGTTAGGGATGGGTATTTCGCTCCTGGGAATTTCGTTTCTGGGGTATTTTAAACCTATTTCACATATCTACGAGTCTGTTACCAGAGAGGCAGATCCCTTATAATACACAGCCAATCTCTCTCTCTCTCTCTCTTATTTACACACTGGTACAAATGAGGCAGATCCCTTACACATGCTACCAAGATGAAAATGGGAGTTTGCAGAGAGCCGATTGGCCCACACACGGCAGATCCCTTTCACACCCAACCTATCTCGTCCTATCAAATTTTATGTTGAAGCTCTATTGTTATTGATCCCACTATAGCACTCGGTAGCCTATTCCACATATCTACAACTCTTTTACCAAGCGAATAGAGGCAGATCCCTTACAGAGCCAATCTCTTTCTCTCTCGCTCTTGTTTGTTTGCACACCGGTACAAATGAGGCAGATCCCTTACACATGCAACCAAGATGAAAAAGGGAGTCTGCAGAGAGCCAAGTGGCCCACATAAGGCAGATCCCTTTCACACCCAAGCCATCTCATTAACCCTCCAGCCCCGGCTACGCATTACATAAATATTCCCCGAAACCCGGGTGTTTTGGCCGAAAAACTTCTAGGCTAGGCTACCGTATATTTGTTAATCTGACTGCTTCCCGCATTCCCGCGCATCCCCAAGCGTAGCTGTGTTATTTACATTTAGAATTGCGTTAAGTAGAGCTCTCTAAGTCAACTGGTTGAGTTGTGATGATGATTTAATTGGAGATAACTTTATGGCAAAAACAGCCTCTTTACACTACTTTTCGATACTTAACAACAACATACAGGCACACACGAACAAGCGACGCTCTCCTTCTTGTGGCCGGAGATGCGGGGCGTCGGTCCAGCCGGCTGTTGTTTACATGCGTCGGACCGACGCCTCGCACACGAAGCTCACAGGCTTTCAACCACTGGGTGTTCAAGAGCCCTTCCGGGTACCTGTTTTATGCTTTTTTATGGGCGTTCAAGAGCCCTTCCGTGTTGTAGGGGTTAAACGTTACCTGTTATTTACACTACTTACTATATGAAATAACGAAGAAAAGAAAAAGCGCAGAAAGAGAGGAGAAGAAGGAAACAAAAATCAACAAGAAAAAGAGAAAAGAAAAGGCCCAACAGAAAACAACAACAAAAACAAACGCCATCAACCCACCCCAGCCAACAAGGTCAAAGTTAAGCAAGGTTCACACATTGGCGAGTCGGAGCGCAACTTCAACGCGAGTGATGAAATTTTTGCACTCGCCAATGATTATCCCAAATTCGCCAACACTCGCCGACACTCGCACAGACTCGCGTGGACTCGCGCTGCACCGCGTACATTCGCGAACGCGGCCAAAAATTTCATGCCGACATGAAATTTGGAGAGTCAAGTGGGAGTCGGACGCCAACTCGCATAGACTCTCGTAGACTCGCGTAGACTCGCGTAGACTCGCGTAAACTCCTGTAGACTCGTGTGACACTCATGTAGACTCGCGTGACACTCGCGTTGTACTATTTAGAAATTTAATGATCGCGAGTCTACATGAGTCTACACGAGTCCACGCGGGTCTACGTGAGTCTACACGAGTACAACAGGAGTCAACAGTATATACAAACAACCAATATTGCCAAAGGCAAGTTTAACAGGAGCCAAACAGGAGTCAACACGACCCTAATGCGAGTTAACACGGGGTAACGCGAGTGTAACACGCGTAAACGAGAGTACCCCCGTGGTGGTCTGGATTTCACAATATGTGTGGCGCGTCTATGCGAAACAAACACGAGTTTACGCGATATTAACGCGAGTCTATGCGAGTCTATGCGAAACCAACGTGAGTATACGCGAGTAACGGTGAAACCAACTTGAGTCTATGCGAGTGGTGTGCGACTGCTGGCAACACCGCGCGAGTAGGTGGCACCACCGCGTCAAGCACCCCCTATAAAAAGGGACCGCCCGCGGTGCCTCTTCCACTCTCCACCGTGACCCCAGCAAGGACCCATTGACCCGTGCCGCACATCGACCCACGCTTCCCTACCACGCTGCCTGCCCTACCACGCTGCCCTACCTGCCTGCCCTGCCACGCTGCCTGCACTACCACGCTGCCCTACCTGCCTGCCCTACCACGCTGCCTGCCCTACCACGCTGCCCTACCTTCCTGCCCTACCACGCTGCCCTACCTGCCTGCCCTGCCAGGTCCTGATGTGGTAGCGTCTACGCCGTGGGACCACCTCCCGGAGCTGCCAACCGCGGATGGCTACCGACCCTCCACGGCCGGAGACAAGATCAACGACCAGTGGAGGACAATCTCCACTGGTCTCTCACTGGGAATCTCACTGACTCCCATATATTTTTTAATGATGTAAATATTCCCACTTCCCCTAGTATTGACATTCTCGGTGTAACATTAACTACTAACTTGAGCTGGACACATTATGTTAGAAGCATTGCTAAGAATGCCTCTAAAAAACTGGGACTCCTGTACAGAGTTCGAGAATTCTTCACTGGCGAGCAGTTGGTCGTAATATATAAAAGTCATGTGCGTTCTCAGATGGATTACTGTTCACCTCTGTGGAGTGGAAGTGGAGTGGTTGCATTGAGGCAGTTGGACAAAATTCAAAATAAAGCTATTAGATTAATCAATAACCCTGCAATCACACAGGACCTTCCTACATTATCCATACGAAGAAACGTTGAATCCCTTGCATTATTCTACAGATATTTTCACAGCAATTGTTCCGAGGAACTTGCTTCAATTGTGCCGCCTCTCCACATCTTTCCCCGTAGAACTAGGGCAGCTGAGAGCGCCCATGAGTTAACACTTTCTCCTCCACAATGCAGAACTTCTGCTTATCAAAATTCATTTATCCCTAGAACTACTACTCTTTGGAATTCACTTCCCTCGAATTGCTTTCCACAAACTTACAATCTACAAATGTTTAAATCCAGTTGTTACAAAGATTTTATGAATGGAGGATGCCTTTAGGCACATGGACCTTTTTGTTTTATCTGTGTTTTTCCTTCCTCCGTTCATTGTCTCTTTAAAAAAAAAAAAAAAAAAAAAAAAAAACGGATGCTGGCCGCGGGGAGCAACTTCGGGAGCCAAACCGTCACAACCATCCCCTGCCCCCTCCCTGGGGGCACGGGTCCTTGTAGCGGCTTCGGTCGCGCCGGGAATTTCCACACCTCTCACACCACACACACACACATTACACAGTTTTTCCTACACCGAGAAATGACTCTCCGGCTGTCATTTCTCGAAGACTTCTTCTAGCCGGAGACATTGAGAGCAACCCCGGACCCACGTACACATACATATGTCCAACTTGCTCAAAACCCATCACTTCGAGTCGCCACACTAAGGGTTCAGTTCTCTGCAATTTATGCAGGAACTGGACCCACTTCACCTGTACAACACTTGCCTCCAAGAAACACTACACGAACACCTGGACCTGTTCCTCATGCCCCTCCCTCTCCCAGTCAAATCCCTCGCCTAAAACCCATCCACCTCTCCTCCCCAACCCACCTAGCCTTCCCATATCATCCACTCCCCCCCCCTAAAACCCGTCCACCTCTCCTCCCTAACCCACCTAACCTTCCCATACCATCCACATCCTCAACTCAACACACCACACCCCATCCTAATCCATTCCAACCCCCATCTCCTGCTCCCCAACCCCCACCCAAACCTCACCCATCCCAACCCCCAGCCCCTCCCTCACCCCCCCCCCCCCCCCCCCCCCCACCCCCTCACCCCCACCCCATACTCGTGCAGCAGCACCCAACATACATCGTGCACATAACATTAACATTCTTCAATTGAACATAGATGGCATCAACACAAAGAAACACGAACTCTCACACTTCATCAAACAACACAACATACACATTGCCATCTTACAAGAAACAAAACTCCGCACAACACAAAAAACACCCACATTTCATAATTTCACCACCATCAGACAAGACCGGGCTGTCGGCGGGGGCGGTGGACTCATCACCCTGGTACACAAAGAAATATCATACATAGTAACCAGTGTACAAACCAAATCCCTCCTCCCCCCAAATGATAACACAACACAAATACAATCAATTAAAATACGCACTGGCAACAACTCCAACATAACCATCATAAACACATACATCCCTCCCCAAACATCCCCTACAGTACCAAATGAATACAGACCACACTTACAACACATCACAAACACCCCACACACCCCACACATCATCCTGGGTGGTGACTTCAACGCCAAGACGTCGGCCTGGTTTGTCGACAACCCCGACACAGACAGAGGGCTGGTACTACAAAACCAAACCGATAACCTCATCATCCTTAACGACATCCATCAACATACCCATATTCCTCACCAAGCCCTCTATATCCCATCATCTCCAGACATCACCTTTTGCTCCCCAGAACTCGCCCCCACAACATCCTGGAGGGTGGTCAGAACCTTAGGCTCTGACCACCTCCCGATCATTATCACCACCAAAACCAGACTCACCCCAGCTAGCCACAAACACACATACACCAATTATAAAAGAGCTAACTGGGAAGCATTCACAAATGAGACACAACAAAACTTCACAACTCTAAACAGTACACCCATCACTAACATCAACAATGCTGTACACATACTCAATAAAACTATCCAAAACGCTGACAAGAAACACATTCCAAGAGGTAACAGAAAAAGACACAACCCCAACTTCACACCAGAAATTCAAAACCTCATCAGACAACGAGACATACTGAAACACTCCCCAGCACCCCACACACAAGACATCATACAACAAATTCAAGCACTCAACACCCAAACTAACAACAAAATACAAGAACAACAAAAACTAAATTGGAATAACTTCCTACAAACACTTGATCACAAAACAAACCCCAAAAAACTCTACAAAACACTAAACAACATCACACTTTCCAACACCAACACAACACAATCACATGCTGCAATCACAACAACAGACTCTACTCCTTCATGTAAACAACAAGAAACACTCTCATCAATCACTTTTCACATGTCAGCCACCTAAAACCTCACAAAGACGACCGACGTGTCATCCGACGTAAGAGACAATTCCCCACAGACCCTGACTATACACCCTTCACCAATCACCAAACAAAGCATATCATCAACAATCTCAAGCACTCACCCGCCTGTGGCCTAGACAACATAAGCAACATACACCTCAGACACCTGGGACCACAAGGCATACAAGCACTCACTAACATATCAAACTACAGCTATTCACACAACACAATACCAGACATTTGAAAGCATGGTATCATCATCACATTCCCCAAACCCAACAAAGACCCCACGCTACCCTCCTCGCACCGCCCCATCACACTCCTTTGCTCCCCCTCCAAAGTCATGGAACGCCTAGTATTACAACTAATTACACCTGACCTACCCCTAGCTCCAACACAACATGGCTTTAGGCCACTGCACTCCACAAACACTCTTCTCACAGACCTTACACAAAGAGCTTTTGACGGCATCAACTCAGCTAGACCACCACACAGATCACTATTAGCCACACTCGACATTAGTAAAGCCTTCGATGCCATCCCCCGCCACAACCTAACAAACAAAATCTACAACACAAACATGCACAACAACACAAAAAGGTGGCTGGCCAACTTCCTAGCAGGCAGATGTGCACACGTATCTTTTGCCGGTCAGTCATCTAAAATCAGAAACTTTCCAAACGGAGTCCCACAAGGATCCGTCCTATCGCCCGCACTCTTCAATCTGTACATGCACGATATAACTACACCCAATACGCCCCAAAGAAACTTAGCCTCCTATGCAGATGACATAACACTCACATGCACACACCATGACCCAAAAAGAGCAACAGATCTCCTTCAACCCTATCTCAACAAACTACATGGCTGGTGCACTACAAACAGACTTAATCTAGCCCCAGCCAAATCCACCACAACCCTGCTCACAAGCTGGACAGGAGAACACGAATACATCCCTCAACTCACCATAAACAACACACCCCTAACACATACACACACACCCAAAATCCTAGGAGTAACATATGATACTCATATGACATTCAAACAGCACACCACAAACATTAAAAAGAAACTGACACCCAGACTTAACGCCCTCAGGTCACTTGCTCACACAAAATTTGGACACAACAAAGAAACTACCACCACAGTATATAAACAATACATAAGATCAGTGATGGAATACGCAAGCCCAGCCTGGGCTTCTAACCTAGCTGAAACACATCATAAGACCTTACAGACTATTCAAAACAAAGCCCTGAAGATCATTACAGGCTGCACAGCTACTGCACCCACAGATCACCTACATCAAGAAACCAAAATCCTCAAAGTCAAAGACCATCTGGACATGAGAGGCACTCAATTCCTGGCAGCAGCCTCCACGAACCAAGACCACCCACATAACTACATGGCAACACACACACAGACACCAAGAAATATCAAAACAACACCCAGCACACGGTATCACACACAATTATTGTCCTCTCTCCCTCCCTGCCCACCCCGAACCAACTTCCAGAAGCACATCCATACTAATATCTCTCACCAATCCAGCCACTCACTCACAGACAACACGCAGCTGCATGCACGACCTCCCGAAATCCATCCTTCCGAATCCTCCCTTCCTCGCGAGGACAGAGTCCACCTGGCCAGGCTGAGATGCGGACACCATCCAGCTCTCCTGAGCTATCAGAAGAGACTGGATGACTCCGTTGTCGACGCCTGCCCGGGATGTAACACAGCACCCCATACCATTAAACACATCATAGAAGACTGCATTTCACACAACCACTTACGCCAACAACACAATCTACACTCAATGAGAGCTCTGTGGGAAAGCCCGATCATGGCCATGGCCTTCCTCAGGGACTCGGGGCTGTTCGGCCAAGCAGCTTAGGGAACAACAACAACAACAACAACAACCTGCCTGCCCTACCATTCTGCCTGCCCTACCTGCCTGCCCTACCACGCTTCCCTACCTGCCTGCCCTGCACCATGCCTTTGCCCAAGGAGAAGGTGGCGGCCACCAAGTCTCGGAAGGGTGGTGATGGTGTTGTGAAGAAAGGCAAGGCTACACCTCCCGAACAACCCCGCATCGCACCCCCTGCCAGGAGGCCTGTTGCGTCGCAAGAGTTGGACGACTCTGATGAAATTGTGCCAGACAGCCAGCCCAGTGGACATGAGGACATGGACGTGTTTGATGGAGATATTGAAGATGACGACAGCCAGGATACTCGGCCCAGCCAGGGTACTCAGACCAGTCAGGACACCCAAGGTAGCCTCAGTGACAGTGATGATACCCCTGACCCCCCTGGCAGCGCGGGCCCTGTTCGTTATGGCGCCATTAAGAAAAATAAGTTGACAAGGGTGATCTTGAGCGACGAGACTGAGGACATGCTGGCCGAGTGGGTGAAGGACACCCCTATGTTATATATGAAGCGTAGCAAGGCCTACAAAGATACGCGCAGGAAACTCCGCGCCTACGACGAGAAGGCTGCTACCCTGGGTGTTGATGTCACAGGTAAGTACCCACAACCAAACATGCACCATGATATATTAATTGTAATAAGTGATTGAATACCTTGCTGTTGTGTTTTTGGTTTGATTCCATGTGTTTTATACGTGAAATACATCAATACTATTATGTTAAAGTTTGCTAAATTGCCATATATGTATGTGTGTTGTCAGTATCATCTACATCCCTCTACGTTTGTATTTAACAGCATTAACTAATAATGTATTATCAACCCATGTTTGGCCTGTTATATACGTGATATAAATCATATATATAAAGGGGCCTTGCTTAATAAATATTACTCTTTACACAGGCGGCAATCTGGCCCATTGGGTCCGGAACATGCGGTCCAGGTACTCAAAGCTGAGCGATATCAAGAGTGGATCGGGAACACCTGGGACATTCGAGGGCAAGCCACTATCAGAGAGGGACGCCTGGATCATGCAGAAGTTTGCCTTCCTCAAAGGGCACATCTCCCGCGTAAAGACCAAGGTCACAGCTAAGGTTAGAACTAATATAAACATACCTAATATGTGTGAAAACAATATATACTTAAAGAACTGTTCGATATCACATTTGGAAAATATTATTTAACCATGTATACCTAGGCTATTAATGTCTGTTAATAACGTGCTTATCTTGTGCATATATATGATTTTATACATATATTAATTCATGGCTGTTAATATCATGCTTATCTTGTGCATATATACTTGAATTCATACATTTATAATGGAAGGCTTCAAGTAAACATAAAATTTATTTTCTTATATTTATTTATATTGTCAAGGTACATATATTTAAGTATACTAAATTAGGTTAAAGGTTTTATTTATATAGGATATATTAATGTTTTTGTGTTTCAGTTTCCAAACCCGACCGTGGACGTCTCGCCGGATGTGAATGTGGAGGTGATTGGCGATGAGGAGAGTGATGGAGAGGACACTGCCATGCCCCCTCCAACCAACACAACTCCCACTGCCAGGTCCAGCAGCCACAACAAGCGGCGGAAGTCTGTAGAGGCAGTCTCACCTGTGGAGGTAAATATGAAAACATTTAACATATGTCATTACGAGAGTATATTAGTCATTACGAGAGTATTATATAAATTCTATGTTCGTGTACGCTGCAAACCGCAAACAATTCCTGTAGAGGAAGACATATGCATCCAGGGGAGAAAAACATAAAAAGGTTATTATCATAACTTACCATGACATAGTATTATTTTATAACTACAAAAGGTGTTTAACATGCATACTCTTGTTTCTACAGCTGAGTGCGACGCGGGAGGCGATGCGGGAGGACATGTCACGCCTGGTGACATCCCTGGCTGGGAAGGAGACCAAGTATGGACAGTTCGTGGGGTACTTGGAGCAGCAGCTCGAGAGGCTCCCTGACGCTGTAGGGGAGGTATTGTCACGGAGGATAATGCAGCAAGTCCTTCAGGCCAGGGATGAGGTCACCCTCTCCACGTCACCCCAGATGGCGATACCAGCAAACCCCCCGCAGTTGCACACCACACCACCAGGCCCCCCGCAGTTGCACACCACACCACCACAGATGCAACCACAGCCAGGACCGTCACACATGCCAGCAGCCTTCACAAGCCCCACATTCTCAGAGCTGATGGCGGGTACGCCATTCAGGTCTCCTGCACATCGACATGAATGGTGGGCGGTGGCGCTTACCCCTACACATGGCGCCAACATTGCAACACCGGTTCCCTCAAGCCCAGCTACTAGTAGGCCGCCAACACCAGGGAACTTCCTATAAACAAGGTTGAACACCCAAGTCAACACCCCCAGGCCTGGGGATGACGAAAATGTGTGAAACCTTTGTGTATAATAATAAAGTCCTAAACCCCCCAGTGATGGGAATGACGAATATATGTAATACTATGTCTACACATAAAATGAATATCTCTTATTATTTCTATACTTTCACTATATATTTACATACTATATTACTTTCGGCTATATATTAACATGCTATATATCTATGTTTCTGAAGAAAATAAACTATGTGCCTCCAGCTGTTGTTTTGGATCCAAAATATATTATTAGAGTTTATCTGTTAAAATTCTCAACAAAGGTTCCTTTTATAAACATGGAAATGACTTGTCAACAGAGAAAAAATATAAGTTCATATGAATTCAAGTTGTGTTATGAATAATATTGATATTAACATCAATAATGAAGAGAGAACAAATACCATATAATATGAATGAAATAGGTTTCTGGAATAATATTGTTATTAATATAAATATTTATGTGGAATATATGCAAAGGATATATGATGACAAATAATAATATACAGATTTATAGCCATCATGAAATATAAATAAATAAAAGATATAAATAAAATATACTATATTAAACATTATGAAACGACATAGGAAAAGGTGAACACCATAATATATGAGACTTTATAAAAATCGAATAACAAATAGAGAATATATATTAATGAGGTTGAATTGATTTAAAACATGATTAACAACAGAATATAAATATCTAAACTACAAAAATATTAATGAAAGCAATGGCAACATATGGATACATACCTTTATATCAGGTCGTTCTGCCAGGGGACACTGCCCCTGGGTGATGAGCAGTAGTCGGTGAGGTGCTGGCGTTGCCTCTTGGCCTGGGCTGTCACGACATTCCCGGATAGTCTCTAGAGGGGATTCAGCCTGTCCCGCTCCTCCCTCCAATGCCCAGGGATGATAGCATGCGTCTCAGGGTCCTCCTCGTCCGCTAGGTTGGCGTGGTGATTAGGGTACCTCATCCGCATAAGGTTATGCATGCAGCAGCACGCCATCACCACAGACTCAACACGGGACGGGTGGAGGGCAATGCTGTGGAGGAGGCACCTGAACCTGAATTAGGGAGAGAAAGAGCATGTATATTTAAACACTGAATAGTATAATTCATATTAAATAGGGAAATAATGGTTAGGATCATGTATAGTTAAAACTCGACTTGCAGACGTGGACGACTCACACCCTGTGGATGTGGGGGAGATGTATTAATCCATATTAATTATAGGGAGTGTTATGCCCTGTTTTTCTACAGGTTTAACTTGGGTAATGTGAGTTCTAACTGACTGGGATATAAGGCTGCATGCACAATACAAGGTATGAGGAATAGAGAACACAAAATAAACACACGGTAACAAGACACACGATCACGTTTATTGAAGATGGTTAATAGGAAGCATAAGAAGGTATGAATACTCGTACAAGACAAATGATAGAAATGAACAACTAGCATTAGTGGATCTGGATGGAGCCTAGTCTCCCACTTCCAACGTTCAGGTATACTCTTCTGATCACTGGCTTGGTTCGCAAATTTATATACTGGAAGACATCAATGTTACTTATAGATTCAATTTCACTAATTAGATTTATTACTGGCAGTTCTGGTGCGCAAGTAGAAGTTCACAGACTAGAATTAGACACGCGTATTTTTAGAGCACGGGAATTCTAGTAACCTCAGGGGGGTACTGATCTAAGTTTTATATTCTTATAGCAGAAATACGTAGAACACAAATCAGTGGGCGAACGTTAGATATCACTAGGGTTTTACTTCTATGTAATAATATCTGAATAGGGGTAATTACGAGAGTTAATGTCGCCTGTTAATTAATGAACACTGATACGCTTAGCACTTCCCAATAGAATGGTTATATATGAATTATACTGGGGCAAAGATATAGCCACTTTGTAGAAAGATTAATAAGTGAGTCTCTAATTAGTACTGTAACACGGTAGCACTAATAAAGTGAATCTTGGGTAGTATTTGGTTGGTCTGGTCCTGGTTATCTTGCGTCCGTGATGATGGGGGCTAACGACTGGTTCTGCGGCCGTCCATGGGGTCCATATGTAGGAAGTTCTCAAGATGGATCTCTTGGCGATCGTTGCTGGCTACACGCTTATATACCCACTGGTGTGTAAAGGTTATAAGGTGCACGTAGATTTCTTGTACGTGGACAGATGCTTCTATCTCAAATCTGCCACGGAGTCTGCCGGCTCTGGAACTCAAATCTCAGGAACAACACAAGGGCAGAGCTAGAGGTCAACTTAAGGGGGCCAGCCACTGGTTGGTGTCTATCTTTCAACTGATTTTACTGGGGGCTGGAGCTGGGTTTATAGGCTCGGTTTTGGACCCTGTAGGCCATAGGGATCTCGAGTCTTATGGAATTATTTGAGCTCTCAATAGATACGGGGACTAGGTAAGGTGGTGATTACTGTTGTGGCACATGGCTATAGGGAGCCTTCATAATGTGATATAACTGAGCCTTAGTAAGAGGTACTATTTTGGCTATACTGGAAGTATTGAGGGGAGGGAGACTGGATATACTTTGCGAGGAGGACTGGGACAGCTGTGATAGGAGCGTCTCTCTTATATTGCTCAGTCTTCATTCTATGGTATAACTGAGGTGCTAATTTGATTATCCGAGTATGCAAGAAAGGTGAATGGGTTATTGTGGGTTAATAGAGGTTAGTAAAGGGGTTAGTCATGCATGGTTAGTTCATTGATAGGAAGAATTCCTGTGCTACCTGGCAATGACCCGGAAGTCAAAACAGGGGTCAGATATACCTCCGCAGGGGTGGGGGTCTCCCTCCTCGGGTGGGTAAAAAAGGGAAGGTGCGCGCCCTCTCTCTGTGATGGTCGTCCGACGACTGTGGCTAGGGGCTTGCCATATCACAAGTGTTTGTAATAACCCTCTGTTTATGAGACAGATGTGGGTGTTCGTAATACCAAAACCGAAGGTGCCTTGACTAGCTGGTTTAATCGGTTGGGTTGTTAATTGCATGGTTTGCTGGATGTGGTGGAGACTGGGTTGCTAACTCTGCCACATTTATCTGGAAGTATGGCAATAGAAGTTAGTCACTGGCGAGGCGGCTAGCCTCGCACTGACGATCATTTGGTACAGGGTTGTGAATGGGTTGTGAGGGAATAGATGGTATGCAAAGGGTTAGTAAAGTTCTAATGTTGTTCCGTCCTACTAAGGGAAGGTAGGCTGGATAGGAGTATATATATAAAAGGTTGGAGAATGTTAGCAACGGAAAAATCAAGGATATTCAGGAGGTATGGTGGAGAGGCTAGGTCGGAAAGGAGTCGAGGAGCGTGGGGGGTTAATGAGAGTGAGAGGGTTCAGGGGGCTACGTGGAAGTTTGACCCTAAGGTCTCCGGGCGTAGGGGTGGCATTAGACTACAGTTGCTATTGGAGTTTGGGGGTTAATGACAGGGAAAGTATGTTAGCCAAATGCTACCGGGGGATGAACAATACGGGGTGGTATATGAGTCTGGAAAGGATAGAATCATGTGGACTGTGGGGCTGGGGGGAAGAGGAGGTTAACTGTAGGTGTGTGCTTGACTGTGGATCAAAGTAGGGAAAAACATGGTGTATTATTACTCGTCAATACGATGGTTATGGATACTGTTAATCTGACACTATTTCTTGCTGATCTAGTTGTTCCTGGGAACTGCGTTTTCTATGATATATACACCAAAGAAAACGACAGTTCGTAGGGTTAACTTCCGTATTGTTTCGTGGTGAAAATGCGTCGAGACAATGGTAACAGAGGGTGGTATATACAATCTCTGGTTGGGGTAAGAATTAAAGTTACTGCATGGTGGCTAACATCTTCAGTCATTGCTGGCTAGGTCTTACAGGAACAATGGTTCTATATACACTGGTGTACCCGTGGGTATCATAGTTTCTTATCAATTAGGACATGGGGTTTTAACATACTACTTCTCGGATGGAAGAACATACATAGATTTATGGGGGCGGTTGGTCTTCAGAAACTTAGTCTGGCAAGACAAGGTATTTTAAGGGGGTGAACATATTACTTCTTGGATGGAAGAACATACATAGATTATAGGTTTGACTCCTGTAAGGAGATAAAGAAAACCTAATATTTAGTAGTGGCCCCGTAATCATTGACGAACATGCCTATTACATAAGGCATCCTCTTCAAACACTAATCCGCCGTAGTTTGAATCTACCGCGCAGAGCATTTAAAAACTGAGGAGCCTTCATCATGAGCGCACGCGACCTCACTCATGGCTTCAGTCATTATGAATTGGGTTCTCACTACGAAAAAACTTCGTAAAAAATAAAAACAAAAAGAAAATAAGAATAACTATCCAATAAGCTTTCCATCATATCGTGGATGTACTTGTGTGGATTTCTGACCAGACGCTGAATCAGGCGTCATTCCTCCTTCACTGACATATCAAGTAAACCAAAATCCTTAATACATCAACGAATGGGAAGGGGACGGTCGGGAGGGCCCCAGTCGTCAATGATTACGGGGCCACTACTAAATATTAGGTTTTCTTTATCTCCTTACAGGAGTCAAACCTATAATTTATTAGTGGCCCCTCCATCATTGACGAACATGCCTGATATCTAAGACTGGAGGGGGACATTCGTAATCATATCATAACTCTAGAAAAGCAGATAATAAAAACAACCACATAGTATTCTTACTTTTTGAAAAATGTATTTAATACGGCGTAGGCCGGAAATATACAAGAAAAAGGGGTTCAGGCAGGTGCGTGCTTCAAAGAAGCCTGCCCGACAAAAATAGGTAACCCTGAAGATTCTGAACACAGATCTGTAGTTACAAAAGGCACCCCACTCAACGAGTGGTGACAAAAATAATAAGTTATAAGTTTATATGTGCACATCATAAACCCCAAAATACATGTGGAGATCAATTGCTAATGAACTCCATTGAACTAATGTTACATTGCTTTCGCAGCTAAAACTACTATAACAACACCGTTGTTTTGTACTAAACTTTGTACTAGCACAAATTCTCGCAGAGAAATTTTCATATCACATTTTAACCTTAAATTGTATCACAGCTCTCATACTCCGGCGGGGTCTAGGGTGTCCTATGTCAACTGACTGCACCCCCCCCCCCCTTCCTTGAAAATAAACATAAGTGACTGCAGGGCCACCTAGACCCTCTGCCTTAAAGCTATACATGGTAAGGAAGGTTTGTCTAGAGCAACTGACAAGTATCTAGAGAGAAACGTATGATTAGACGCCCACAACTGTGTGGACGCAATATCTTCAACTGAAAAGTTTTTCAGGAAACGTAAAGAGGCCGCCCACTTGCGTAAATCGTGGGCCCTACCCACAACGCCGGGATTACTCTCTTTAATGACTTCTACCAGAAGAGAGGCTAATCGCCGTTTAAGTAAGCGTTTACCCGTACTCGCTACCCATAAAGCACCTTGGGGGTTATGAGGAGCTATTCTCAAATATTTGGTTAGAGCTTGCACTGGACATAAATTATGATGCACCTTTCCCCTTTTTAACGCCGGCACCGTGAACTCAGAAAACACGTGTGCACTATGCTCATTCTTGGCTACAAACGCCGGGGAGGGTGCAATGGAAATTGAATCATTAAGTCTACCAAACCTAAGACAATTAGGTGTGTTGCTCATCGCCGCCAGCTCAGACACTCTGTTTCCGGTGGCCAAAGCCAAAAGGAAAACTGCCTTCTTTAAGATTAAAGCAAAGTCTGCAGTATTTTGATACAGACGAGAATGAAGTAAAGACAAAGCTTTGTCCAGAGACCAAGTAGGCATGAGCTGACGGGGAGGTGGGCGGAGTTTAAAACACGCTCTCATAAATCCTGTTTCCTCCGCCACCGGTATGGATAGACCTGTAAGGTCGAAAAAGGGCACTCTAATCGCAGTTAAGTGATTCTTCAAAGTAACCACAGATAAACGTTTCTGCTCAAACAGATAGTTCAAGTAATTAAAAACCAATGCCACTGAGGGTACAGTTTGTTCCGTTCTAACAATCCAAGAAGTAAAAGCTTTCCAATGAGATTGATATTGTCGCTTAGTAGACTGAGTATATTGATTGAGCAATTTATTGGTCACATCCCTACCGTATGGTGCTAGCCACTTGGCCTCCTGAATGTCCATAATGCAAAAGTCAGCGAGGTCTCTAGGTTGCCAATCGTGTCTAAGTGGAAGTACCCGACCGGGAGCGATACCGGGTCCGGGCACCACATTATTAACTGCTGGTACCACACCTGCGCCGGCCACAGGGGCGCGATTAGCGAGACTAAGCCTCGATAAACTCGTAGTTTGTTCACTACGTGGCACATTAGTGACGCATCTGGCGGCGGAAACAGATAGATGGAGCTCCATCTGTTCCAGTCTGTCACTAGGGTGTCTGGCCCCCCTGCCGGCGTTATCGCCCGGCGGGTGAGGTATAGAGGGAGCTTGTGAGTCTCCTCGGACGCAAAAAGATCCACTTGTGGATGGGAGAGCTCCGCAATCATTAGGTCGAAAATGGGTTGCTTGAGCTCCCATTCTACTGTCGTGCTCTGTCTCCGGGACAGAGCGTCTGCCCAGACGTTCGCTACGCCTGGGAGATAAGATGCGTGAAGATAAATATCTAGACTGGTGGCTAGAACAAAAATCTCTTCCGACACGAGTAGCAACTTCCTTGACCTCGTTGACCCTTGTTTCTGAATACAGTGAACTGCATTCAGATTGTCCATTCTGAAGGCCACTGACTTGCCCCGTAACGCCGGGCCGTGAGCCTGAAGGAAATACAAGGGGACTAGTAACTCTTTGACATTTATGTGAGAGATTTCTAAGTGGGACCAAAGTCCCTGACCCTGGTGCCCCTGATTTGACTGAAATCCCCACCCTATGGTGCCTGACGCATCCGTGTCTACCCATACCGTTGGAGGAGGAGAGGTCCATGACATGATTGAGTGCAATGTTTCCCTCTTCGCCCAGACCGCTAGTAAGGTGTGGATTAATTTTGGTATGGGCCATAATTTTCCCGCCGGTAAGAGTGGGAAATATTTGTTGCCTTCCAATATTAATCGTTTTACTTTCAACCGGCCCAACTTGACAGTTAGCTGAATCCAGTTGAGAGAGCCGACCAGAGACTCCCAGACTCTTCGTGTCGTAGTCAGACTGTGAAGAAACCTGAACAGTTTCCTGCGAAACCTGTTGCGATTGTCCACACTCTGACTCAGAGTGAGAGCGGCGGTGTCCCAGACCAGCCCTATCCACTGAATTACTCTTGAGGGAACAAGGTTTGACTTTACCAGATTTACCTTGAAGCCTAGAGTTTTGACATGATTTAAAATGATATTGACATGTTTTATGCATAATTGTTGTGTCTCTGCCACCACCAGCCAGTCGTCTAGATACCACAACACTTTGATTCCCTGTTTTAACAACGGCATCAGGGCTTGCCGGACTAGTTTCGTGAATAATCGAGGTGCTAGGTTCAAACCGAACGGCATCCTCTGAAAAACAAAATTTTGGTGCCTGATCCTCAAGGCCAGAAACCTTTGAAATCTTTTGTTGACCGACACGTGCCAATAGGCGTCTGTCAGGTCTAGGGAACACATCCAGCCTCCCGGCGGAAGTGTTAGCCTGATTTGATGAACTGTTAACATTCTGAAAGACTCGTTGTAAATGTGAAGATTCAGATAAGACAGGTCTACGACCGGCCTCATCTGAACACTGTCCCGTTTGGGAACCAAAAACAGTTTTGACGTGAATACAGGGTAATCTGGAGGGACCGGGATGATGACATTCTTGGCAATCATCTCCTGGACCAGCAACTCCACCTCTAATGAAACACAATTTGCCGTTGTCGGCTGACGTAAGCGAGGTCGCCGGAGCCACTGCCAAGTGATGCCTTTGCGTGCCACCATCCGTGCCCAGGTTTTTAACGGCCATGCTTGGTGACACGTTCGGAACGACCCAGTTAGCAGACAAGGGTTCGCCGGCTGTACTTCCCTCGGTTCCTCCGGCTCTAAGATAGGCACTGGGAGTGAGAAAGACTTTAGTTTTTTGATGGTGGGTTTGGTGGTGTTGGACGCTTCGCCGGCTGGCTGGTGTGGGCCGAAGACTGGCCCTGCCCCGGCTTATACTGGCCGCGTCCCCTCTGTCCTGAAAACCCTCTCTGTCTATGCCTGAACTGACCCAGGGGGGATTGGGAGGACTTAGGCGGAAGAAACGGCTTAGAACCCCCTGGCTGAGCTTTAGTAGGAGGCTTAGGTTTGGGGAAGTTAAATGCGGGTTTCTTAGCCTGTGCGGGACTGTGCTTCACGGCCTGTGCCATGTTAAACACTGTTCGCCATACATCAGGGGACATTAAAGAAGGTGTAAGTACTGGGGACATTACCACCTGGTTAGCAATGCGATCAGGCAGCTTGCGAACTAATGACATCCTAAGATCCTGTCGTGCTCGCACCGCCTCAAGTAAGGCTGTGCGTATGTCACCTAAGGATTGAATCGACGACTGAAGAATCAGACGCCGGGATAACTCAACTGATCTTCGAGCATCCGCGTCTGCGATTGCCTGAGTAGACCTGAGTAAAGACTTAGCCACCTGTTGAGAAACTATGTACTGTGAAAACAGGCGGAAAGCTTTTCCCCTTAGCCTAAATTCTCTGTCTAGGTGAGAAGGGGTAGGGGTAGTGAATGGTTCCTTTAGTTCACAAAGATTAATCTTAGGGGCAGCTAAAAAAGAAAATAAAGCTGACGGAACTCCGCCGGCAGAACCTACCGGCATGGAGAACCATGAATGTGTATCCTGAGGGATCTGGTGGGAAGATTTAGAAGTGAAAGTGGTTGCAAAGTTTTGAGCCTCTACCTCCCAATCCACCCAAGGTCCTGGTCCCAACTGTCCCACCTTCAACACTGGATTAGCTGTCTCGTCTGTGACGGTCTGTAAATCTAGTTCAGGAGTAAGAGCCGACAGAGCCTTAATATCATTAAACCCATTCCGCTTAGACCAGTCTGAAAAAAGTTTTGAAGCTGAGGCAGGGGGTAAAGCAGGCTTAGATGCATAAACAAAATAATCCTGATGATAATAACTAGGTATAGCCTTGATATTTACGTCCAAAACATTACCCAAGGCATCCAATGCCCTTAATTTCTTAGACTTATTTCCCTGGATAAACCACTCACGTGGTACCGGGAGTTCCCCTGACAAGGTAGGCTGGGCAAGCTCTGGCTTAGAGGGGTTCAAAGGGACCCATGACTCGTCTGGCCCATAAAGCAGGGGCATAGCTACCTTTCTAAGAGGCGCTTTGTCTAGAGGGGGTGGATTAACATCCGTAATGACCCTGACATTTGACGTAGTGAATGCCGCCGTAGCTGGCTTAGAGCTCCCTGCCGGTGACAGAGTAGGAGGGTTAGGAATCTTAGATAAATCGATTGACGTTATCAGAGGCCGTACCGCAGAACTTGTCAAGGGAGCCCCCAAGTCCATTGTGGGGTTTTCTCGTTGTTGATTAAAGAATTTTGATAGAGCATGAGTAAGTAACCCATCAATTTCTTGTGCTGTAACAAACTGGTTAGATGCAGAACTTTCAGGTGAATCAGTATTATCATGGGCGGCGTCCAGGCCTGAGCCTGACCTTTGTCCCTCCCTATCTGAAATTAATGACACTTCATCTTGTTCCTCCCGATCCTCCTGAGAAGACCCCGCCGAGGCAGGGGCACCTTGTTTCCAAGATAAATCAGGGATAGAGGATGGGGTCGCCGCGTCCCTGTGGACATCGGCTACTGTGTGACTCGTATGAGTCGGACGTGGATGGTCAGACCCTGGCTGAGCAAACCGCCAAACACCGAGGCTCTGGCCTACGCTCTCTTGAGAGTCTGAAACATTCTCAATTATTGAATTTCCTGAACTTTCCGTTTCTAGGGTAAAAATATCAATAGGTAAATCTTGTTTAGGGACAGGCGCTTCACTATACTCTGAGGCTGTAACAGAAACATTTTCAGGTGTAGAGGTACGATGAGATGCACTAGACTTAGTAGAATGTCGAGAGGACTTCTTATGGGAATCCTTTTTGGAGGATTTGTGGCTACGGTGTGACCGCGAACTAGACCTAGGTTTGGAAGAATCACCACCATGGCCACTGGGGGAAGCTTCAGTCTTACACTTCTTACTAGCCGGGGAAGAGGCCCGACTTGAAGACCGCTGTCTGAGGGGTGACCTTGACCTCGATCTCGCCTGCGACGAGGAGGTGGCTGCCGGGGGAGTAGGCTCTCTCGGGCGTTTAAACGTATCCACAGACGATACAGAACCCTGGCTAGTCTCTGTCGGCTTAAAACCCGTTACTCTAGAGGTACGTTTAGGGGGAGGGTGCTCTGACAGCAACTTATCCCAAAGTGGGACGTTGTCACATTGAAGTGACTTATGTGCGACAATGGTAGTATAGGCCGACATTTGTTGTCTGACCTCTCTCAACGCTACCGCCGCGGTCTTGTCATTGTCACACAGGACTTTATTGGCTAATTGGGAGCAAAATGAACAATTAAGTGTAACCCAGAGACCCCTTGAACGGTCTAGACATCTAACACACCTTATGCAAAGGGTATGCGCAAAAATTGGGATACCCGCGCAAGTAGGGGTAATGCACAGGGCAAAAACTGGGGCCACATTAGCCATGACAGAGACTGGTGTGAGGAAACTACCGCCGGGTCTGTATTGGTCCGCCGGAGCTCAGCTCTGGAAAAATAAAGAAAAATTTCCAGGAATTAATGCTCATAAGGTTAACCCACGTGTTCGCATACAAGTGTTAATAACCCGCCGGGTAACGGGATGCAAAGACACAGCTAACACATCTCGCTACGCGGCTGGGTGTAAAGAGGCTAAACAAATCTTCTTAGCTAAAGAACATGAAGAATACCCTCTGATATAATGGTCCAGTATGGCACTTATAGTCTGTAGGAGGTGGTGACTGTCTCAAGATTCAATTTTGTAACAAAGCCCCCCCTCATAAAGATGCCGGCCCTTGAAATATTTTAGTAGAATAGCCCAGGGCAGGAATATACGAGATCTGATTTTTTAACGAATTGTCCCAAACGATCGTCGTAAAAATAGAAGGCGGCGATACTGAAAGTATCACCCAATTAAGGTTAATCGAAATTGAATTTGTTTATAAATTCCTTAGTTCCTCCACTTAGGGGCACCCGCCGGGTGTGGGAATCGATTTGGTTAAACCTCACTGATCCTTCAATTGCCGTAAGAGTAAAGGCAGCGATACACAGAGTATCACTCAAATGGATTGGTTAACTATATGAGACCTAAGTCGTTTTATCCCACCCTGCTCAGGTGCACCCGCCGGGTGAGAAGTCTAAAAGTTAACCCCACAAGTTCCTGACCCCACTTCTTTGTAAAAGATCGCCGGGGAGGAACGCCTAAACAACAGCTAGGTTTTCCATGTGGTTGTCGTAAACCAGGTAGAAAAACCTATAAAAAACGAGTGTTCTCAAGAACGTCGTTTCTTTATATATCTATATATATATGTAAGGATGGGTACAGCCATCCCGCCGGGAATTTAAAGGAGGCCTGAAACCAGGCACCCACAGAGACGCAGTCCTGGAGAGCCACAGACACCTCCCCACGCCGGGGAACCAGCCAGAGTTAAAAACCACGTGTGGCCCAACACTGCTCATCGGTCAGGATTTTTCATGGTGAAACCGAGAAAAACCCGCCGGAAGGCAAACCCCACCCTGAACAGACACCATCTGAACAATACGACACGAGGAGAGACACGCACGACTAACCAAGGTCACAACATAATCCGTGGAATTAGCCAATACACAACTAAACCAGGAAACAAATATAGTCCGAGGAATTAGCCAATACACAACTAAAACCCGGATACACATGACACAGTAGGGCATATTTATAAAATAAATAATAACACTAGACATGTGGCAAAGCTACGAGCGGCTGGCTAGGCCTAGGTAGACGGCATGAAAATAGTTGAAATATAAACACACACTGGAATATCACAACAGGAACCACCGCCAACACACCACCGAAGCGATAACTTCCCACCCCGGGAAGCCTGACACGGACCCAGAAAAAACTTCACTAAGTGAAGAAAAATACGCTGGGAACGTCAGCAAACACACAGCTTACCTCATCAGAAGGATAAAAGGCAGCAATAATTAACGCGTAATGAAAGCCGCCTGCATCACCAACTAACACAACTGTGAAAAGTTCACGTGTCCACAACAGGACCACGAGGGTACATCCGAAATAGATGCCCCATACATACGACCCAAAATACACTGCACTGCGGGCAACCAGCCCAGGACACTCCTGCTACGCCTATCCTAACCTTACTCGATACATCCTAGAGTAAACAAATGAGAAAAAACTCACTAGGGACGCAACGAATGCGGAACCAGCGGAGCCTGAAAGGTACGTCCGGGCAGGCTGAGCGCAGAGCAAAGAAGGAGGAATGACGCCTGATTCAGCGTCTGGTCAGAAATCCACACAAGTACATCCACGATATGATGGAAAGCTTATTGGATAGTTATTCTTATTTTCTTTTTGTTTTTATTTTTTACGAAGTTTTTTCGTAGTGAGAACCCAATTCATAATGACTGAAGCCATGAGTGAGGTCGCGTGCGCTCATGATGAAGGCTCCTCAGTTTTTAAATGCTCTGCGCGGTAGATTCAAACTACGGCGGATTAGTGTTTGAAGAGGATGCCTTATGTAATAGGCATGTTCGTCAATGATGGAGGGGCCACTAATAAATTTATGGCTGTCTGAACTGGTTGGCATTGGCTCAACCTAGGGACAGGGCATGGGTGTATTAAATGAATGTGTATTCATGTTCATCATCATGTAGGTAGAGTCTGGCGGGTAAGAGGTGTAGGACACGAAGCAAAATAGAGTAGTGTGGACTGTGGATACGAAGGAGGAGATTGGAAGACGTATAACAATTGTGGAAAAGTAAATGGAAGAGATAAACACAATGGCGGATAAAGATAACTAACCTAAGGATTGAATACATGCATGAATGACGACATTATAGCCGTCGTCCTAATAAGGTGATGAAACCTGGTTGGTCTGCACGTGGCACAATACGACACAAGGACAGTGCCGCTATGTCGTATCAATACTGGTGGCATACTCCGGTTAATATTATATATACACTTAGTTACTAGAGGAACAATGCAAGGGGGCGACTGAGCACGGGGTTACATATATCTATACTCGTCATGGAAAAATGATATACGAGGTCTAGGGACAGGCATGGGTGTTTTAACCTGGGAGGAACATACATAGATTTTTGGGGCGATTGGTCTTCAGAAACTTAGTCTGGCAAGACAAGGTATTTTTAGGGTATGTTGATATTGACATCCTAATTTAGGGACAGGGCATTGGTGTATTAACTTTAAGGTGTATTTATGTTCGTCATCATGTAGGTAGAGGTGTAGGACATGAGAGGTAGTGTATATGCGAGGTGTGGGAAAGGTCAGTGTTTAGAAGGGGTAGGCAGGTGTGGTTTGGAGCTGCTTAGCCCTGCGGGCCTCGGCCTGTCTGAACTGGTTGGCTCGGTCACCTGGTCCTTTCGTTCTGTGGGCCTTTCTTTCGGGTGTTTCTGTGTGGTGTTCGCTCATGGCTTCTGTGGTGGGCTTCTCGTTCTGGGACATTTTACTTCCCTCTCCTTCATTGTAGGCTCGTCCCCGAGCCTCAAGGGTGAAGTAAAAAGAAGCATAGTCATGGTGGGTCATTTTGAGGGTATTTAGAAGGTCCCACCAAGCAAGAGAGCGAGGGTCAGGTTTCTTTTGCAGGTCAATGTATACCTGTAGGAATGTGTCCTCTGTGTTGTGGAGGGCGGTTGCCCAGGCTTGATGTGGGCGTTGTAGACGGGCTAAGCGTCCTGTGGGCGTTTTTACTTTAACCTTTCGTATGAATGGTTTGTAGTTTTCCCCCGTGGGGGTAGGGATGGGGGCGACGAAGGGTGTGGATTTGTTCATGGTGGAGGTCATGTCTCGAGTGAGATGTGTGGGACTGACAGGAGGTCTGTTTAGTGTGGTGAATGGGTTACTAACCGAAGGGGAGGGATTAACGCGTGAAAACGGAGCTGGGGGTGAAGGGGGAATATGGGTCTGGGGTTTTGGGGGTTTTCTTGGGTGGTGTTGTAGGCTGGGAAAATATATTGAGGCAATGTGCAATATCGGTTTAGGTAAGGTGCGTGAGGGAGGTGTGTGAGAAAGAGTGTGTGTGGTGTGGCTTGGGTTTTTAGTGTAAGAACGGGGTGTTGTTTTTGTATAACTGTCTTTAAATCTGATGGGTCTGTTGATTATTCTACCTTTGGAGGTCCTGGTGGGAAGGTAGATGTTTGTCGTGAGACTTGAGTCGCTCGACGATGTTTTATATTGAGGGGAAGAACGCTTTACAGGTGGAGGGTATTTAGTGGGGGTGAGGTCAGGGGTTATTTGAGAGGTAGATGCGTGTGGAGGTTTTTGTCGAGTGAGGGTGGTAGGCGGAATGGAAAAGGATTTGGTGGGGGTATGTATGGGGGTTCTCACAGGGGCGACTTTGTGGGAGGATTCAAGTGGGGGTGTGGAGGTCGGGCCCGTCAATTTGGAGGGGCTTTGGTGAGGAGTTAGTTGCGTGTTAGACGTGGTGTGAGAGGAGGGGTTGGTCGTTGGCATAGTGTATTTTTTAGGGGAGGGTTGGTTGGGGGTTCGATGAGATGAGGAGGTTGGTGGATGTGTTGGGGGGGTGGCAGGGATAGTGGAGGGGAAAGGGGTGGATGCGGGGGGTGCTAGACGGGTGGGTAGGGAGTGGAGATTTAATTTGGAGGGTTGGGGGTAGGAACGTGTGTGGGGTGTGTTCTTTGGTGGGGTCGGTGATTTGCTGGTGGTGGAAGTAGGCAGTTTTATGGGAGTTTGGTGGGGGGGTAGATTTAGCAGGTCATTCGGGGTGATGAGGTGGGGGTTGAGGGAGGATGAGGTTGAAGAGGAAGGTATGTGTTTTCGTGGGGGGGAGGGGGTTGTTATTTTTGGAATATAGTTAGAGGGTTTATGGTGTATAGTTGTGATTATTCGTCTTCTTTCCCTTTGTGGAGGAGAATTCGACGAAGAAGAAGAGGAGGAGGACAGTGGTCTGGCAGCCCTACAGAACTGGGTTAGCAGGGTGTGTTTCCTGGAGGTTTTAAATGATTTGAGTCGTGGGCGTAAGTTGTAGCATGAGGTTACTGAGGTAGATTGTGTGGTGCGGTTGGGTGTGTACTTGGTTTTGGGTGGGGGTGGTGGTTTTCTCACTGTGGTGCCTGGTGGAGGTATGTCAGGGCTAGACGGGAGGATTTCCGTTGTGGTCCGGGTTGTGGGTGGAGGTTTTCGTACTTGGATAAGTTGGGGAGGTACTTGACTATCGGAAGTGAAGGAAGGTGTCATGGTGAAGGAAGGTGTGATAGTGGGGGCTTGGGGTTTGTGGAGGTTAGTTTGGGGGGTATGTTGAGGAACGATTGGTCGGTTCGGTGCTGGAGGGCTTAGGCCCTTAGGGGTTTGTATGGGAATATTTATAGCCTGAGTGGAAGGGTTAATAGGGGTGTTTAATTCAGGGTCGGACGTGTGGGGTGGGGTAGTGTCTTGTGGTTTTAGAGGTTTAAACGCTCGGACGAATCTAGTTCGGAACGTGCGAGTCACGCCGTGATAATCGATGGTGACTTGATAGGCATTTGGGACTTGTATGATGGTGTAGGGCCCGACATAGCGAGGGCCTAATTTGTTGGTGACAGGGAGGTTGGCTACCATTACGGTGTCATGGATGGCGAAAGGGTTTTTATCATCGGGGCTATCCGTTTTGGTGTCTTGACAGGTTTGGGCAGTATGGAGGGTGTTTTGCAGATGTTGCAATGGGTCAATTGTGGAGGTGTTGGAGGGGAGGTGAGCGTGATGGTGGAACGGCAGTAACAGGGGGGGTACGCCGTAAACACGTTCATGAGGGGAAATACCGTCTTCTCGGGGACAGGTGTTCATGCCCCATTGTATCATCTTTAGTTGTGATGGCCAGTCTGAGGTGTTAAGAGCAATCATTTTTGTACGTAACTGGTTGTTGATGGTGCGATGGCTGCGTTCGCATATAGCATTTCCTTGAGGCCAGTACGGGGATGAGTGTTTGATCTTAATACCGCATTGTTGGGTGAACTGTTGCCAAACGTGTCCACTAAACTCGGGGGCATTGTCGGATAGAAGAGCAAGGGGAAGGCCGAATATAGGGAATACTTCTGTGGCAAGCAGTGTGGCGACTGTGGTGGCTGTGTGGTCTTTAACTGGGCAGGCTATTAAAATTTTTGAATATACGTCAACAAATGTGACGATATAGCGGTTGCCAGCGTAAGAAGGAAACGGGCCCATGATGTCGAGGGATAGGACTTGGAACGGTTTGTTGGCAGAAATGGTACCAGCTGGGCCTGGGGTGCGGGATCTATCCTTCCCCAATAAGCAAGGTTTGCAGGATTCTGTCACTCGTTGTGTAATTTTGGAGGGGTTGGGGGTCCAGTATTGATCTGTGAAGATTTTTAACATCTTCTTTTGTCCAAGGTGTATGCCGTTTCCCTCGTGGATGGCAATCATGTAGTCGTGGGCAATGGTGGGGTCTAAGACTATGTGACCGGAGTCTGTGGCAAGTTGATCTCCCCAGCGAGTCAGTTTCCTGAAGACATTTAACGGTATCCAGGGTGGTCTGATTCTTGTTTCCCAAGATTGAATTAGTGAGGGGGCTGAGGGGGAATTATGTTGGTGGATGGGGGTAGATAAAAGCTCAGTGTTTTGTAAGGCGGCTAGGTTGGTGGGGGGGTCTTTTGGTACTGGCAAACGTGACAGGGCGTCTGCATTGGTGTGAAGTTTGCCTGGACGATACTGTATTGTAAAATCGTAGTCCTCTAGTGTCTCCCTCCAACGTACCAAAATGGCTGATTTGGTTTCGCACTTACGCAACCATTGCAAAGATTGATGGTCGGTTATTATATCGAGTTTCGCGCCCAACACAAATGACCGGAAGTGGCTGAGTGCCCAAATGATCCCTAAGCACTCTCTCTTGGTGGCTGCATAATTCTGTTGTGCTTGGTTGAGGGTGGAGCTGGCATACGCTATCACATGTTCCTCTCCGTCTCTGACTTGAGCTAAAACTGCACCAATGGCGTACAGAGATACGTCGGTATAAAGACGGAAAGGTTTATGGTAATCAGGGAAAGCGACAATAGGGGCTTGGATTAGCTTTTGTTTCAAAGTATTGAAAGTGAGGTCTCTTTCAGGTGTCCAGGTGAATGGGGTGTCTTTGTGGGTGAGTTGGTAGAGGGGTCTGGCTATGGTGGCAAAGTGGGGGACGAAACGTCTGTAATATGTGGCTAAACCTAGAAAAGAACGTACTCCTTTAACGGTGGTGGGTGGGGGTTGGTTTTGTATGGCTTGAAGTTTCTTTGGGTCTGGTGCAATACCATGTTCAGATATTACGTGGCCAAGGAAATCTACCTTATTTCGGGCAATCTCGCACTTTGAGGGTTTTAATTTCAACCCGGCGGCTCGGATTCTTTGAAGGACTTGTCTCAACCTGAGGAGGTGTTCTTCCCAGGTTGGTGAGTACACAATAATATCGTCTAGATAGGCTAGGCAGGTTTCCCAGGTTAGGCCATGTAATACCGCTTCCATCAAACGGGAGAAAGTGGCGGGTCCGTTACAGAGGCCAAAAGGTAGGACGTTAAATTCGTAGTGGTGGCCACCACTAGTGGAAAATGCTGTTTTCTGTGGTCCTCGGCCTTGATAGGCACTTGCCAATACCCTGCTTGCAAGTCGAGGGTAGTGAACCATCTGGATCCGTATAGGGAGTCAAGGGAATCGTCTATCTGGGTAATGGCGTAGCGTCCTTAATGGTTACGTCATTCAACCTCCTGTAATCGACGCAAAAACGGGTTGACCCATCTTTCTTTTTTACTAGGACAACAGGTGAAGACCAGGGACTAACGGACGGGGTGGCAATACCGGCCTCTAACATCTCTTGGACTTGGCGTTCCTCTTTCTGGCGTTGTATGGGATTTTTTCTACGGGATGGTTGTCTTATGGGGGGGCCTGTGGTCTTAATTATGTGTTGTTCTACATTGGTCTGTCCAATTTCAGTGGGTTGTTGGGCAAACACGTCACTGAACTCTAGCAATAGGTCGTACATGCTATGTTTTTGGTGGTCGGATAATGTGTCCGGGAGAGGGGGCAATTGGAGGCTGGTAGGGGTGTCATTAAAATCTATGGGGAGGTCATCAAAAGTTTCGAGGTCTCCTATAATGAGACCTTTTGGTAATGTCAGGGATTCCTCAGAGATATTTGCCACGAGAATGTGGTTGATGCGAGCAGAAATGATGGCGGGTTGTAAGAGGCAACGATTGGGGTTGGTGGACGTGGTAGTGGGGGAAAATATCATGTGAGTTTGGGGTATGGGTCGAAGGTTAACCCATTTTTGATGGCGGGGGGGAATTTGGCATTTATCTTGAACTACAGCTGGGCTAATGATGGTGGGGGATCGACTGGCGAGCAGGTGCTCGGTACGCATAAGGGGGGAAAGGTCACTTTGGTGGGGGTCACGCGTGAGGGGGGGATTAACGGCGCGTGTGGGAGGATCAGCGGTGCGAGGTGTGAGGGATTTAGAAAACGGAATTTGTTGGAGGGACTGTGGAGGGTTGGTGGGGGAAGAGTGAGGTATAGAAGATGGGTTATTGGTGGAGGACTGATGTACTGATTGGTGGTTGTTAGAAGGACGAATTTGGGGAGTTTTGTCGGTGGCAGTGACGGTTTGTTTGGAGTTTATATGGGATTGGTGGGTTTGTCTGTCATGAGAGGGCGAGTCAAGTGTGGGGTTCTGAAGTTTTCTAGGGTGTGAATTGTGTGGGGGTGGAAGGGAGCTACTGACGGAAAACGGTCACCAGGGGGATTTGGTTGGTTGTGGAATAGCTGGACATTTCTGGGGGCATGGTGGGAACATGGTTGGGTCCCTCGGTCGTCACGCGTGAGGGGAGGATTAACGGCGTGTGCGGGAGGGTCAGGGTGGTGAGAGGTGAGCGAGTTAGAAAACGGGATTTGTTGGTGGGACTGCAGAGGGTTGGTGGGGGAAGAGTTAGGTGTAGAACATGGGTTATTGGTGGAGGACTGATGTATTGATTAGGGGTTGTTAACAGGACGAATTTGGGGAATTTTTTTGGTGGCAGTCACGGTCTGGTTAGAGGTTATCTGGGACTGGTGAATTTGTTTATCATGAGAGGGCGAGTCAAGTGTGGGGTTGTGAAGTTTTCTAGGGGTGTGAATTGTGTGGGGGTGGAAGGGAGCTACTGACGGAAAACTGTCACAAGGGGAATTTTGTTGGTTGTGAAATAGCTGAACATTTCTGGGGGCATGGGGAAAACATTGTTGGGTACATAGGTCGGCATTTTCCCTGGAAACACGTGTACATAAATATTTGATAGAATTGTGGTTACATACATCAGAGCCTGTCCTGGAAACATGGGAGGATGTATCCTGGACAGAGTTACGAGAATTGAGGGGATTACCGGGAGGGAGTTGCTTGGACTTGTCTTCTTTCGTTTGTTGAGGCATTTTTTCAACGAATTGAGTGATATTTTGAGAGAACTCGGGGCAAGGGGAGGGGTTAGAAGTTACCTTAGTGCTAGCTGCAACTTGGTAACCCTGACTCAGAGTTTGTTGAAGGGGAAGGTGTTTTTTCTTTTTGTGAATAGGTTTCTGCGTGATTGGTTTGTCAGAGGCTTTGGGTTGGATTTTTTTTTTTAATGAGATCAGCCTCTGGCCGCAGTCAACCTGGGCCTGGAGTTTTTGAAGGAGGTCAAGTCCAAGGAAACCATCGTAATGTTTACAGTGGGAGGAAAATACTGTGAACGTGTGATAACAACGAGCATGGGGGGTAGGAGTAGTTACTGACAGGGGCAAAGTGTATCCTAGGAGATTTAAGTAGGTATCAGCAGCTGAGATTAGTTCTGCTTTGGTGGTTAACAAGGGGCCAAATAGTTGGTGGTGTTGATCATAATAAGACTTGAACAAACATGACTTGGCAGCTCCCGTGTCGATTAATAAGCGGACAGGAATGTGCTTGATTTTGGCCATGTAATAAATGGGGGCAGTGAGGTCAGTTATGGCGTCCCCCGCCGAGGCCATCTTGGGCGGGGGGTACTTTAAAAATCCTGGGAGTCGGTATCTACCTCCTCCAGGGTTTCCTCGGTATCATCTGAGGTCATGATAGGGGCTATTTCTCCGGTGTGCATTTCCTCCATTTCTTCCTCTTGTCCCAACTCCTCTTCATTTACAGAAATGCGAGGAGTAAAGGGGCGAGGTTTGGCAGAGTCACGAATTTGATGGAGGGCACACTGAGCACTACAGGCAGGGAAATCATAGGGGTTGATAATTACTAATGTAGGGTTTTTACTTTGGTAGGTGTTGTAGGTTTTGTTCCGGTTGAAGATTCTGCGTGGCTGGGTAGGTTGGAACCGGGGCCTACTGGGTTGGGGCTTGCCGGAAGGGTAGGTGGGTCTGTTGTGGAAGGATGAGGATGGGTAGGCATTCTTGGAGTTTTGGTGGTCGGGGTGCTGCGGGTGCGTGGGAAACCTCTTTATTACAGCGATTTGGGTGGGTGCTTCTGTGCGCACGGCCAAAATACGTCGGATCGTGATGAGATCTTTTTGATATCCGACGAAATCGTGCACACGGAAATGATCTTTTACTGCTGAGGGCAATATTGATACAAGGTTGACCAGAGTCTGCTGCTCTTGTTGGATTCTGGTCAATGTGGGGAAAGAAACTTTTATATGTTGGGCGATCTTATTCACTGTGGCATCTAGATCGCCTTTGAATTTAGTGTCTTGGATACGGGTGTGGGCCACGAAAACACCCAACGAAGGCTTAATGGCTTCTATCACTATTGGGCGAAATTCGTCCCATGTGAGAGCAGGGTGCACTTGGTAGGCAACCAGGGAAACGGCTTTTCCCAGGTGCGTTAATGTCACGGCTATCTTTTCTGCGTCCGTGGTATAAACTAGGTCAAGTACGGGTGTCACTATGTCCATGAACGTTTCGATCTCGTATGTTTCTCCATCATAATGTGGGATGGGAATGTGAGAACGGTGCGCCATGATGTTATCGTGTTCTGGCTGTTCCAAACTTGCAATGTAATGCAACCTTTTATCCGAATCAAGAACCACCGCTGCCGCCAATGTTATGCGCTGTTTTTCTACAGGTTTAACTTGGGTAATGTGAGTTCTAACTGACTGGGTATATAAGGCTGCATGCACAATACTAGGTATGAGAAATAGAGAACACAAAATAAACACACGGTAACAAGACACACGATCACGTTTATTGAAGATGGTTAATAGGAAGCATAAGAAGGTATGAATACTCGTACAAACAAATGATAGAAATGAACCAACTAGCATTAGTGAATCTGGATGGAGCCTAGTCTCCCACTTCCAACGTTCAGGTATACTCTTCTGATCACTGGCTTGGTTCGCAAGTTTATATACTGGAAGACATCAATGTTACTTATAGATTCAATTTCACTAATTAGATTTATTACCGGCAGTTCTGGTGCGCAAGTAGAAGTTCACAGACTAGAATTAGACACGCGTATTTTTAGAGCACGGAAATTCTAGTAACCTCAGGGGGGTACCGATCTAAGTTTTATATTCTTATAGCAGAAATACGTAGAACACAAATCAGTGGGCGAACGTTAGATATCACTAGGGTTTTACTTCTATGTAATAATATCTGAATAGGGGTAATTACGAGAGTTAATGTCGCCTGTTAATTAATGAACACTGATATGCTTAGCACTTCCCAATAGAATGGTTATATATGAATTATACTGGGGCAAAGATATAGCCACTTCATAGAAAGATTAATAAGTGAGTCTCTAATTAGTACTGTAACACGGTAGTACTAATAAAGTGAATCTTGGGTAATATTTGGTTGGTCTGGTCCTGGTTATCTTGCGTCCGTGATGTTGGGGGCTAACGACTGGTTCCGCGGCCGTCCATGGGGTCCATATGTAGGAAGTTCTCAAGACGGATCTCTTGGCGATCGTTGCTGGCTACACGCTTATATACCCACTGGTGTGTAAAGGTTATAAGGTGCACGTAGATTTCTTGTACGTGGACAGATGCTTCTATCTCAAATCTGCCATGGAGTCTGCCGGCTCTGGAACTCAAATCTCAGGAACAACACAAGGGCAGAGCTAGAGGTCAACTTAAGGGGGCCAGCCACTGGTTGGTGTCTATCTTTCAACTGATTTTACTGGGGGCTGGAGCTGGGTTTATAGGCTCGGTTTTGGACCCTGTAGGCCATAGGGATCTCGAGTCTTATGGAATTATTTGAGCTCTCAATAGATACGGGGACTAGGTAAGGTGGTGATTACTGTTGTGGCACATGGCTATAGGGAGCCTTCATAATGTGATATAACTGAGCCTTAGTAAGAGGTACTATTTTGGCTATACTGGAAGTATTGAGGGGAGGGAGACTGGATCTACTTTGCGAGGAGGACTGGGACAGCTGTGATAGGAGCGTCTCTCTTATATTGCTCAGTCTTCATTCTATGGTATAGCTGAGGTGCTAATTTGATTATCCGAGTATGCAAGAAAGGTGAATGGGTTATTGGGGGTTAATAGAGGTTAGTAAAGGGGTTAGTCATGCATGGTTAGTTCATTGATAGGAAGAATTCCTGTGCTACCTGGCAATGACCCGGAAGTCAAAACAGGGGTTAGGTATACCTCCGCAGGGGTGGGGGTCTCCCTCCTCGGGTGGGTAAAAAAGGGGAGGTGCGCGCCCTCTCTCTGTGATGATCGTCCGGCGGCTGTGGCTAGAGGCTTGCCATATCACAAGTGTTTGTAATAACCCTCTGTTTATGAGACAGATGTGGGTGTTCGTAATACCAAAACCGAAGGTGCCTTGACTAGCTGGTTTAATCGGTTGGGTTGTTAATTGCATGGTTTGCTGGATGTGGTGGAGAATGGGTTGCTAACTCTGCCACATTTATCTGGAAGTATGGCAATAGAAGTTAGTCACTGGCGAGGCGGCTAGCCTCGCACTGACGATCATTTGGTACAGGGTTGTGAATGGGTTGTGAGGGAATAGATGGCATGCAAAGGGTTAGTAAAGTTCTAATGTTGTTCCGTCCTACTAAGGGAAGGTAGGCTGGATAGGAGATATATATAAAAGGTTGGAGAATGTTAGCAACGGAAAAATCAAGGATATTCAGGAGGTATGGTGGAGAGGCTAGGTCGGAAAGGAGTCGAGGAGCGTGGGGGGTTAATGAGAGGGAGAGGGTTCAGGGGGCTACGTGGAAGTTTGACCCTAAGGTCTCCGGGCGTAGGGGTGGCATTAGACTACAGTTGCTATTGGAGTTTGGGGGTTAATGACAGGGAAAGTATGTTAGCCAAATGCTACCGGGGGATGAACAATACGGGGTGGTATATGAGTCTGGAAAGGATAGAATCATGTGGACTGTGGGGCTGGGGGGAAGAGGAGGTTAACTGTAGGTGTGTGCTTGACTGTGGATCAAAGTAGGGAAAAACATGGTGTATTATTACTCGTCAATACGATGGTTATGGATACTGTTAATCTGACACTATTTCTTGCTGATCTAGGTGTTCCTGGGAACTGCGTTTTCTATGATATATACACCAAAGAAAACGACAATTTGTAGGGTTTACTTCGGTATTGTTTCATGGTGAAAATGCGTCGAGACAATGGTAACAGAGGGTGGTATATACAATCTCTGGTTGGGGTAAGAATTAAAGTTACTGCATGGTGGCTAACATCTTCAGTCATTGCTGGCTAGGTCTTACAGGAACAATGGTTCTATATACACTGGTGTACCCGTGGGTATCATAGTTTCTTATCAATTAGGACATGGGGTTTTAACATACTACTTCTCGGATGGAAGAACATACATAGATTTATGGGGGCGGTTGGTCTTCAGAAACTTAGTCTGGCAAGACAAGGTATTTTAAGGGGGTGAACATATTACTTCTTGGATGGAAGAACATACATAGATTTATGGCTGTCTGAACTGGTTGGCATTGGCTCAATCTAGGGACAGGGCATGGGTGTATTAAATGAGTGTGTATTCATGTTCATCATCATGTAGGTAGAGTCTGGCGGGTAAGAGGTGTAGGACACGAAGCAAAATAGAGTAGTGTGGACTGTGGATACGAAGGAGGTGATTGGAAGACGTATAACAATTGTGGAAAAGTAAATGGAAGAGATTAACACAATGACGGATAAAGATAACTAACCTAAGGATTGAATACATGCATGAATGACGACATTATAGCCGTCGTCCTAATAAGGTGATGAAACCTGGTTGGTCTGCACGTGGCACAATACGACACAAGGACAGTGCCGCTATGTCGTATCAATACTGGTGGCATACTCCGGTTAATATTATATATACACTTAGTTACTAGAGGAACAATGCAAGGGGGCGACTGAGCACGGGGTTACATATATCTATACTCGTCATGGAAAAATGATATACGAGGTCTAGGGACAGGCATGGGTGTTTTAACCTGGGAGGAACATACATAGATTTATGGGGCGATTGGTCTTCAGAAACTTAGTCTGGCAAGACAAGGTATTTTTAGGGTATGTTGATATTGACATCCTAATTTAGGGACAGGGCATTGGTGTATTAACTTTAAGGTATATTTGTGTTCGTCATCATGTAGGTAGAGGTGTAGGACACGAGGGGTAGTGTATATGCGAGGTGTGGGAAAGGTCAGTGTTTAGAAGGGGTAGGCAGGTGTGGTTTGGAGCTGCTTAGCCCTGCGGGCCTCGGCCTGTCTGAACTGGTTGGCTCGGTCACCTGGTCCTTTCGTTCTGTGGGCCTTTCTTTCGGGTGTTTCTGTGTGGTGTTCGCTCGTGGCTTCTGTGGTGGGCTTCTCGTTCTGGGGCATTTTAGGGAGAATGGTTATGAGCATGTATAGTTAATACCTGACTAGTATACTTCACATTAGTAGGGTGCCATCACCGATACCTGTATTTATGGTCAAACATGTCACATAATCATACACATACCTGGATGCCATGATGACAAAGGCGTTCTCAACAACTCTGCGAGCCCGGGACAGTCTGTAGTTGATGTTCCGTTCAGGTACAGTCAGTCGCCGGGTAGAGTGTGGCTTCATCAACCACCTTCGCATGGGGAAGGCGTCATCACCCACCAGGAAGTAGGGAACAGGTGTGTCGTCGATGGGCAGGGGTTCGGCAGCAGGGAGTCCCAGGGTGCACCCATCCAATGCTGCTCTGATATTGGTTCTTATAAAGACCCCACCACCTGAGCAGCTACCGTGATTACCCACGTCACAGTAGAGGAACTTGTAGTCGGCGTCTACAATAGCCATGAGCACGATGGAGTGGAAGCCTTTGTAGTTGTAGAATTCTGTACCGGCATTTGGAGGGCATTTGATGGTGCAGTGCTTTCCATCGATGGCACCAACGGTATGTGGGAAATCCCAGCGCTTGGCAAACTCACTGGCAACATCCTTCCACTCCGCCGGTGTCCTGGGGCAACGTATAACCTCCTGCTGGTATTCTGCAATGATGGCTTCGCATGTTGCAGGCACAATGAGGGAGATGGTGTTCCGGGCCACACGGAACGCGTACTGTAGCCTAGGATATGAGTCACCAGTGGCCAGGTAGCGGAGTGTGATTGCAATCCTCAGCCCAGGTGACAAAGCCTCCCTCCAGAAGGTGTCCTGCTTCTCTACCCTAGGGCCGACACGTGCCACCAACTCCCTAAACATGTGGACGTCCACACGTAGGAAGTTCCGGAATCCATTGGGGTCCTCTCTCTCAAGCTTCTCCATAAGTTGTTCGTACACACCGAACTGTGGCCGTCTCAGTAGCCAGCTCCTAGCCCAAACTCTCCTTCGTGGCCTTTCCCCTTGACGTCTTTCTTCAGCCTCCTTCTCCTCCAGCTCCTCTAGGTCTAGGAGATGCATCTGCATCTGCAGTATGAGCACAGCTGCCGCTCTCCGCCTCCTGATGAACATGGTGTGTTGGTGGGTGGGTGGGTTGAGCTGTATCCTGCAGAGTAATGTCCGTCCGTGGTGGTGTTGCGTGGTGTGAAAAATGGTGCCAGTGGGGGCCTCTTTATATACGTATCCTGACACTCGCCAACACTCGCACACACTCATGTTAGACTCCCATACACTCCTGTTAACTTCCTGTAGACTCGCGTTCATCTTGTGTAAACTCATGTAAACTCGTGTAAACTCCTGTGACACTCGTGTAGACTCCTGTAGACTCGCACTATTCGTACCCTGGAATTTGACCGTTATTTTTCAAATTTTGGCGGTGCGTGTTGGGGTCATGTTACACTCGCCGACACTCGCGTAAACTCCTGTGAACTCGTGTAAACTCATGTAAACTCGTGTAAACTCGTGTTATATTCATGTTATATGCGTGTTTACTCGCATCAGCTGCTACTCGCGTTGGGTTCGGGCTCCATCAACGGCGATATGCGGCGAGTGTGACTCGCGTTGGCCTCGCGATCCGACTCGCCTATGTGTGAACCTACCTTTAATCACCCAGAAGGCAGGACCGCGAGACGGGAGGATCGCCCACCTGGACCGAAGCATCCCCATCACGGCCGGAAAAATAATACACCACGACCAGGATGCCGCGACCCCCAGTAGAGTCCTATTCTCACAACCATTTTAAACAAACCATAAGAGAAGACCTATAGCAATGTATCTAATGTTGAGAAATTGTACCTAACGTTAAGAAATAAATAAACATTGTTAAAAAATAAATAAATGAACCAGAGGAGTGTCATTCATCTCAAGGCCACCTTCCCCCAAAAAGAGATACAATTATAATAAACCAAATATGCATGGGCGGGTGCCCAACCCCGAAAGGGGTTGAAATAGGGGAGCTATCCCCCCGCCAAAGGCGGCTTTCTAGGGCCTTTCCTAGCTGATGCTGAGAGGATTGGGTTCTAGTCATGTGGTGATGGGCTGGTCTATCAGAGTGAGAACTGAGCAATCTCTGCCATACCCATAGCTTAGTCTGACTGTTCCTTTTATTTATGTATTTTCTAGATCTCAAGTGACGGCGTCTCTTCCGTGGATTGACCTCCCAATCTACCAAGATTGGAAGCCAAAGCGTCACATTTTTCCTTTGCCCCTCAACTTTCTCTTCATAATTGCTGAGGGGCACAGGGCCCTGGGTGGGTCTTTGGTTTCCCGGGCGTTTCCGCACCCTCCTCAGCTCCCCGCCATGGAGTGGCTTCGGTCACCCAGGCTTTATTGTGGTCGGCAGGGAGGGTTCTGTGGGGGCGCTCAGTTATGGCCTTGGCCTTACTCGGGGCCTTGGGGCTGTTCGGCCAGGCAGCTTGGGAAACAACAACAACAACAACAACAACCAAATATGCATAAGGACCTCATAAATTACGAGAGTCCCCTCAGACCATCCCCTAGGGATGTGTTCTCAACTGATATCATACTGACAAACCAACACACATATACACATATTTTTTATTAATTAACTATTCTCCTTATTTAGAATCAAACAAAACACACAAACTTTCTTCGGAGTGAGTGAGGCAGCCACTGAATTTTGTTGACCCTTACTAATCCCTAGAGGAAAAGGTGACCACCGGACATACCACCCCAGAGCTGGAGGTACAGAAGTCACGTTGACCTATGACGCCCCCAATATAGCCAAGGCCACCTTCAAGATTGCCACCCCCGTAAGTTAAAATGAAACCTGTATGATGTATATTATTAAGTTAGAGAATAGTATGTCACTCTACCAAAGAAACTACCCTGTCACTATAGTAATCCAAGCTATTGTAAAGATTTGCCAGCTATCTACAGTATAGCAGAGAAACCTAAAGGAATGGCAGCCAACCGCCGCTCCCCGAGTGACCCCCGATCGATGACCCTTAACCACATCAGCAGGCTAAGGATATTATTCGATATAGAATTACCTATATATTATTGTTAAGAGACAAATCCTAACAAATGTTGTAGAAGTAGAGGCGGAGTGACGTCTATGATTTGTATAACCATAACCATGCCCACTTAGGTATAGATATATCATATCTTCCTGAGTTCAGGCAACAACCAGCTAAAAACACTCCTTAACCCTTAATTAGCGGCTCACCACATAAGTCGAGTTAAATAAAGCTGGACTATGTGGCGGCGCTCGACATAACTCGAGTGGCAATTTCAGCACGTAATGTTGCTGAGAGAGAGAGACAAGTGGTGGCAGGAGACTAGCGAGCGTATGACTGCTCCAGACCACCGCGGCGAACCTACTGACACGAATCTCAGCTCCCTCCTCCCTCTCTCACTCGCTACATACTGAATTATATGGGGAAAGTACCGAATTACATGCTTTTTGCACTCGCGTTGCACGGTTATTGCAAGAAAACTAGCCATCATAAAAGGATCGTTATGGTGTCATTCGGAAGCTCTGTTTATGCCCTTTCAGGGATAGGTACTTGTTTTACGTTCTGGGTCTTATTTAGGCATGAAAATGATCACGTAAACAGCCCTATTTTGGCTAAAAACACCCCGCTGGGCGGTACATATAAATAAACCGCATAGGCCGCTCGTAAGGTGTTAATACCCCCCAGGACAAATGGTGGCGGCATCACCGACCCCTAGTGACACAGAACTACCAACTTAACCCTCTTACCTCTTAGGCAATACCTAGTGAGTTAATTGCTCAATAGGTGGCATTCTTAGAGTTAGGGTCCGAGTCTGTGGGGGTGAGACTGTGAAGAATGGAGGCGAGGCGGCTTCAGAGATGGAATTGCTTCGAGCTGTGAAGCTTTGCATGTCTCGCTCCCTAGACTGGAGCAAGACTTCACGGGCCTCACCGTATTCAGCGGTTGAGTGAAAAGGCTATCAGCCTATGCCCAAGAAGAAGTAGTTGGAATATAGAAAAAAAAAAAAAAATCGAGTTAAGCATTTATATAGAATTCTCTGATTCCTATATGTTTCTCTAAATTAATCATGAACAAGTGTTGCAGAACTAGAAAACAATTTCCTCCTCTAACTGTCGTTCACAATACCCCTGCACCCTTCCTATCAAACTAAATAACATTTCTTCCAGTACCGACAACATCAGTTCTATCAACCTCCCCCCCCCCCTTTTTGCACGATTATAATTATACACTCCGAGTGGGGAGAAGAAAGACAAGTAGAAAGAATTTTTCTCCGGATTGGCACCCCGCTCTGAAGGAACATTGATTTTTACAGCAATAGTTATTGATCACGGCACCCCGAAAGTCTTTAATCTATCTGTAGATACAATTACTTGATTCTAGGATCTTTGTAATTTGTGGCCACCCATTACTTAACATAGAATCCTAAAAACAGTTCTTGTATAATAGTGTACCAAGTAGACTATATAAATAGACGTTCTTATTTCTGGCACCACTCAGAGGTTAAGATTGTTATAATTATTGGTTACATTTCTATCTAGATAAAACATTAAAAGAGTAAGGCAACACCTCCCTTTCAATATTTTTCTATTTAAAAATTATACCCACACTTCTCACGGAGATCTAGGATAGAAAGATCTTTTGTGTTAAAAGGGTTTAGCGAGATACTCTCACGGGCACTTTGCATATACACCAAGGCTCAATACATCCTCAATACATAGGATACATAGGATATCAATACATAGGATATACATCCTAGGCTCAAATTGTCTGTGGCCTCCCACCAGAATTTGAGACTGAAAGGTTAACACTGCCCCGAGTTCTTTGAACCTCTTAAAAAGGTTAGGACAGTCAAGAAGAGCAATTATCTCAGCTCATCTTGCGTGCGTCCGATGATAAGCTAATCCGGCAACCTTAACAGAACTTCATCACCGATTAATATAAAGGTCAGGATAGTCAAGATTCGTTGGAAGCTAAATGCTGAGAATACTTGCGTTTGTCCGATGTGGTGACCAACTGTTATCTTTGAATAATAAGTTACGGAACCATATTTAAGACCCTAAGCCCATTAATCCAACTGTACCTTCTCCATACACCGGACAACCTGGAAGGCCTACGGAACATCAGAAGACAACTCAACAAAGTACACCTCGCCAGCAAAATAGGAAATAATATGAAAACCCGGGAAATTAATATCAGTGTCGAGATACTCTCAAGCGCGAATATAAAGTGATCGAAATAATCATAGTTTTTACCATCTTATAATATGTGGAAAAGTATAAATAAGTGTCTATGTAATTCAGAGATAACTAATAAGGAAGATCAAGGCCTCCTAACCTAATTGAACTTTAAGGCGCCATTCTCACCCTTCAGATAACATATATATTGATTTTAGATGGATTTCTACCTGTTCAGTAACTCAGTCATATTTTCCGCCAAGTGAAAAATAAACAGAGTCCGTTCTTCCCTAAAATTCGAGTTATCTAAGCCAAGCGTAAAGTTATTCAGTGAGCATTACCATCCTATTAGTGAAGTGTTCATATAAGAATTACACCTATGATCCTTGCCTACCATAATTCTGAACTTTCAATAATTTACACGAATTACTATCATTTCACAAACTATGAAAAATATCGCAGTAAAGACTCATAATATTTTAGAGTCCACAATCTCGAGGAAATTGAAAATACCTTGAGACTTGAGTTATCGTATTTAGTGCAAATAAATAAGAGAATACGTATCCCTATAACCACTATCATTCGGGGATTAATTTCCTTCAATATTAGTGAAACTGAACCAAATCTCCTTTTAGTGATTTTCATTTGTTACTATGTTCGCAACAAGAGAAGTGTACCTAATTCTCAAGAAGAATTATAAGATATAAAGTTGAAGTGATATACCTGATTTTTATCCAGAGCCGCGCATGTACTGGGAGATTTTAAACCGAGAAGTTGTACCACTTATGAGTACCCCATGTGTTAAAAAGTGTTTATACAATTCATCATAATTATGAAGCCCTCCGAATCATAAGGGGACCAACCGACATTTTTTGAATTTCCGCGCCAAGCACGTGGCGCCATAGCCCAACTTCTCCCCTACACACTGGTAGTCGTTTGGTACCCTTAAGACGAAAACTGTAAGAGTGAGAGTCCTAGACATTAAGGTAACTTTTTCGCCTTTCGGGAACACTCACCAATATCCTGGGAAAAATATAACATGACACAAGGGGTCCAAACGACACTCAGTTAATCCCTCCTGACACAAGGGGTCCAAACGACACTCGGTTAATCCCTCCATACTCTCACTCTCCCGTACGTAAAAGTACGTTCACTTACCTGTTAATTATTAACTACTACCTGCCTTACCTGGAGTATGGAAATTGGAGGCTTGTGGGTGGGAATGATGGCAAATTACGTACACTACCCAATATCAGTGCATTATTATCTTTAAAAGAAAAAACTTGTGGTCAAAGTGCTGGTAATGTTAGATTTTGGCCATTTTGGCCATTCAAAAAAGAGGATAATTTTGGTTTGGGTGTTTTTACTAAAAATATAGACGTAGAACCCTCTATTTTTACATGCTGGGATGAAAGAGTAGTGTTTCAACTACCTTCAGTAACAATATGAAGAGGGCACCTTACCGGGTTAAAGAGTTACACATATTTTGAACTGCCAAATTTGACCTTGATTTTCTCAGAAGTAAGAAAATGTTGGTGGGTCCCCTTATGATTCGGAGGGCTTCATATATATTCTAGTGAATAAGTCAATAAAGCTGTAGGCCCTATTACCAATTATCTTTCGAGATTATAAATGTCCTCTATTGATTCTTTATATGTATTTTCCTGACTTCCAATATCCCAGTCTTGAAGAACTCACCTTTACCGATTGTTAATCCTGCATAAAATCAGGGCATAACATTGGTGGCTAGCGGTGGTCCTTGATTCGGATAGAAGATTTCATTGCATTTCATATCTACAAACAATAGAGATATTATAACATCAAAAATATGGCAGCTCGCTCTCACATTCCTATTCCCAAATATGATGGAGAAACTTATGAAATTGAAACCTACATGGACATAGTGAAGCCAGTATTAGACTTGGCATACAACACGGACCACGAAAAGATAGCGGTCCTATTAACGCACTTGGGGAAGGCCGTTTCCCTTGTTGCATCGCAGGTAACCCCCGCGCTTACTTGGGACCAGTTCAGGCCCATTGTAATCGAGGCTATTAAGCCCTCATTGGGTATATTCGTCGCCCATGCCCGCATAAAAGACACTAAGTACGAGGGTGATTTAGATGCCACACTTGCCTCTATTGCCCAACAAATCAAATCCGCATATCCAACTCTTCCAAAAATCCAACAGGAGCAGCACACTCTTGTTAACCTAGTACAAGTATTGCCCTCAGCAGTTCGTGAATACTTCGCAGTGCATGACCCCGTTGGCTTCCAGCAAGACTTAGTCACCATCCGGAGGATTCTTGCTATGCAACCCTCCAAAGTCAACACCATCGCCGCCATCAAGAGGTTCACCACCCATCCTCAAAACCCTGGTACACCTCGAGAATCCAGTCAATTCCACCGACAAACCGCTACAACATCCAAACCAGCATACCACCCTGGACAGTACCAACCTAGCCGGCCCAAATTCAACCCTAATCAACCACGAAGGGTGTACAACAGAAACCAGGCCTACAACAACAATCACAAAGGTAAGCACACCACTCTTGTCATTATCAACCCATATGACTTCCCTGCGTGTAACCATAAATGTGCCCTTCACAATATTCGGGAATCAGCGAAGTTCCGATCAAATCAACCTCGTATCTCGGCCAATGAGGAAGAGTTAGTAGAGGAAGAAAATGAAGAGAGGTCAGAAACTGAAGATGTTGCTCACATCCTAGATAGCGCAGACCAGGAAGAAATCCTAGAGGAGGAAGAAATAGACTCCCAGGATTTTTAGAGTTTCCCCCGCCTACGATGGCTTTGGCGGGGGATTCCACAGTTGATAAATCACCCCCAATCTATCATCTTGCCAAGATTAAAGATATCCCTGTCAAATTATAAATCGACACAGGTGCTTCACGCTCATGTATCTTTAATTCCTTATATGATAAACACAGAAAGAAATTCGGGGAACTGAAGGCCACAAAAAACAATTTAATAAGTGCCAGAGACACTCCTCTACAAATTCGGGGAGAAACTAACCCAGTACATGTAACCACCCCCTTACCTCATGCCAACTGCTACCACTCCTTTGTGGTATTCCACTCCGATTGTCAGCATTATGACGGATATCTAGGACTAGATCTCCTGCATAAGCTCCAAGCCCAGGTCGATTGTGGCCAAAGACTGGTCACTTTAAAAAAAAAAAAAAAAAAAATCTACCAGAAACAATCAATCAACTCCTCCATACCCACAAATGATCAAACCTTGCCCCTGTCCGCCAAACAGCCAAAATAAAAATAAATCCCAGAAAACCCAAGTAAATAATTCTGCTACCTGTATTTCAAGTTCTCAAAAACCTAACAAAATTATAGAAACTTTGCCTTCTGCCAAATCTACCCGCACCACTCTCCTCAAAACCAGAAATAACAGCTCCTCCCATCATGAAAGTGACTTCTGCACCCTTACTAATCCCACTCCCTTATCTTCTAATGACACTATACACTCCTCCCGAAATGTACAGTCACCTTCTGACAGCCAGTTAAAACCTCCTGAAAAGAAAATATTACATGCGACAGTTCTCCCTCCCATGCCCACCAAGTAAACAAGTCTACCATACATATTCCGTTTTCTGTCACGGACCTTTCACTCAAATTGCCTCCCCCCACGATCATCAGCCCCGCTATCATTCAAAATAGAAGCACTATTCCCCCTCAACATAAAAAATGGATATCCCTTCGGCAAATGCCACAAGATACCATGATTCTGACCCCCAATAATACCACGATGGGCCAAGACCGATGCATGATCCAACCTGCCATAATATAATCTCGCCAAAATGAAATTCTCATAGCCAATATTTCAGAGGAAGTGTTAACCTTACCCAAAGGATTGATTATTGGTGACTTAGAAACGTTTGATGAAGTTGCTCCTACCCATGTCAATCCTATTACCCCCCTCACATTATCCAACATTCCTGACCATTTATCCCCTATGCAAAAACAACAAATGCAACAATTACTGCAAGAATTTAGCGACGTGTTTGCACAGACCCCCACCGAAATTGGACAGACCAACCTAGAAGAACATGCCATTTATACCACAGGACCTCCCCTTCGTCAGCCGTCGCATAGAAAAGATCCTCTACAGCGACAAGAAGAGGACTGCCAATACAAGACATGCTAGATGCCGGAATTGCCACACCCTCTGTCAGCCCATGGTCTTCACCTGTTGTTTTAGTCAAGAAGAAAGATGGCTCGACCAGATTGTGTGTCGATTACCGACGTCTGAACGACGCCACCATTAAGGATGCCACCCCTTTACCCAGAATTGACGACTCCCTAGATTCCCTTCATGGATCCAAATGGTTTACAACATTGGATTTACAAGCCGGATACTGGCAAGTACCAATCAAACCCGAGCATCAACAGAAGACCGCATTTTCAACCAGTGGAGGACATCTCTACGAATTCAACGTACTACCGTTTGGATTATGTAATGGCCTTGCTACATTTTCCCGCCTCATGGAGTTTGTTTTGAGAGGGTTAACTTGGGAAACTTGTCTTGCATATTTGGACGATGTCATTGTCTACGCCGGGACCTGGCACGAACATCTTCATCGCCTTCGTTAAGTACTGCAGAGAATCAGAGATGCCGGATTAAAGCTAAAACCTTCAAAATGCAAATTGCTAAAAATTCTGTAGGATTTCTAGGTCATGTAATCTCCACTCAATGCATCTCCCCAGACCCCAAGAAACTGTCTGCCATCCAAAGTCAACAACCTCCTACCACCGTCAAAGGCGTTCGCTCCTTTCTAGGCTTAGCCACATACTACAGACGTTTTGTACCACATTTTGCAGAAATAGCCAGACCACTTCACCAACTCACTCACAAGGATACTGCTTTTGTGTGGACACCCGAGAGAAACCTAGCTTTCGAAAACCTAAAGGAAAAGTTAGTACAAACACCTACAGTATCTTTTCCTGACTACCAACAGCCTTTCCGCCTGTATACCGATGTCTCGTTGTATGCAATTGGTGCAGTATTAGCACAAGTTCAAGATGGACAAGAACACGTCATCGCCTATGCCAGCTCAACATTAAACACCGCACAACAGAATTATGCAGCCACAAAAAGAGAGTGCCTAGGTATAATCTGGGCATTGAATCATTTCCGCTCTTTTGTATTGGGTGTCAAGCTGGACATCATTACCAATCATCAATCTCTACAATGGCTTCGGCGATGTGAAACCAACTCAGCTCTACTAGTGCGTTGGAGGGAAACCTTAGAAGAATACGATTTTACCATCCACTACTGTCCCGGTAAACTCCATACCAATGCGGATGCTCTATCTCGTCTACCCGTACCGGACCATATTCCCACCAATCTGGCCGCTTTGCAACAAACCCTTCCAACATCCAAAGAACCGACCTTAATCCAATCCTGGGAAAGAAAGACTAAGCCAAATTGGATACCCAAATATATCTTTTCCCATCTCTCTCGTTGGGGTGACCAATTAATCACCGAATCTGGCCACATTGTCATAGAACGCACCACCGCCCAAGAGTACATGAATGCAATTCATGAAGGAAATGGGATACATTTGGGCCAAAGAAAAATGCTAAAAATCTTCCAGGACCAATATTGGACCATAAACCCATCAGGCATTGCCAAGCGAATAACAGAGGCTTGCAAACCATGTGCCCTTGGCAAAGATCGGTGCCGCACCGCAGGCACAGCTGGCACCATCTCTGCGCAGAAACCATTCCAAACCCTGTCACTTGATGTAATGGGCCCCTTTCCAGTCAGCAATGGCAAACGATATATAGTAACGTTTGTCGATGTATACTCAAAATTCTTGATAGCCTGCCCCACCAAAGACCACAGCGCTTCCACCGTCGCCAACCTACTAGCTACCGAAATATTTCCTGTGTTTGGACTACCCGTGTCACTATTATCGGACAACGCCCCAGAATTCCGAAGTCAAGTTTGGGAAGAGTTCACAAAATTGTGTGGCATAAAGATTAAACACTCTTCTCCCTACTGGCCCCAAGGAAACGCAGTCTGCGAACGAAGTCACCGTACGATCAATAACCAACTCCGTACGAGAATGATAGCCCTAAACACCTAAGACTGGCCAGCTCAAGTAAAAATAATCCAATGGGGAATGAACACCTGTCCAAAAGATGATGGGATATCCCCCCATGAAAGAGTGTATGGCATCGCCCCTCTACTATTACCATTCCATCACTTAGCTCAACCTCCCACCACTAAATTCACCACAGACCCCTTGCAACAATTAAAGAACAACCTGCATAACGTCCAAGTATGTCAAGACATAAAAATTGATACCTCAAGTGAGAAATACCCTTTTGCCATCAACGACACTGTTATGGTGGCAAAACTCCCTGTAATAAACAAATTGGGACCACGATATGTGGGCCCTTACGTAGTATCTCATGTCCCTAACCAGTACCAAACCTCCATTAACTACCATGGAGAAAGAAGAACGTATAGAAACCGTTTCGTTAGAATCTATAAACCCATCACAATTTCCACAGACGATTCCCCCCCTCTCCACCAACGACCCCCCTGCAAAGCCTTTCTCTATTTTGCCCCAAGTTCCTGATTCTCAATTAACCAAAATACCAGCACCAACAATCATCAATCCTCCCATAATTTATCCCACCAACCCAGAAGCCAAACCAACCAAGCCAACCCCACCAATACTCCGTCAACACATCCCGAGAACCCCCAACCTAGTATTAATCTCACCAGGTGTCACTCCCCCCGAGAAAGTGAAAGTACATTCCCGTCCTGACACCTCCGGCAGTCAACCTCTGTTAAACAGACCAGACCGCTATGTTCTACGCCCCAGATTAACTCATAAACTTACGGGGCCTGCGACATCCCTGACAAAACATCTGTAAAGGCCAATATACCAAACACCAAAAAGTTCCACTTCTTCCACCCCCACTACCAAACCCAAACAAATTCCTAGTAGACGGTTGTCCCCCTCTCCTAATTCTTCCCCAACATCTTCGCCACCAAGAAAGAAACCCCCACCACAAACTCCTTCATCCACCTCTCCACCCAATTCCACTCCCAGCACGAAATTATCCAACTCACCTTCCTCCTCAACAACTAACTCCCCTTCACCAAAACGACCTCAACCCGTTACTAACAAACTCCCCTTACCACCCTCTACTTCTACAGAAAACTCCTCGTCAAAACACGAGAGGTTTAGACCAATAATCCCAGACAAAACCAACATCACTGTCTCCCTTCCAACCCGCCTTGCACCCCCAACTCTATCTCCTTTTCCTTCCACCATATCACCAAATTCCTGTCAAACCCCGTCTACACCAAACCCTACCACAAATAATACCAACCAACAACGTCCTTCCACGCGTACCAATACCCCAACCCAAAACTTCGCCAATATAAATCCTCTTCATCCTTAGAATCCAGCCCTGAGCCACCTATACGTACCAAATTTAGAACTAAATCGGGCCATCTAGTTAAAAGACCTGAACGATTCTCTTCCATCTTGATTGCAAAAATTGCAGCCCAACGTAAGCTACCTATACAGACACCCACAATCCACACAACACACACCAACACTTAACCCTTAAGAATAGCTTGCCTAACAAACACAAAACCCCACAGTTCACAAGCATTTTGTTACCAACTCACACCTTCCTTAAGTACTGGTACTTATACGTCCGCACCAGGATATGACATTCAGCGACCCAAGAAGTCACCAACCACTGGCTTGACCACCACCACCACGGCCACATCTATCTCTCCACGACCAATTTCCAGCCCAACTACCACCATGTCATCTACTCCTTTTATAAAAAGGATCAAAGTTTCCACAGACCAAGGAAATTTTGTCAGGATTAGACATACGCACGAAGCAGTCACAGCCTCCATCGTCAGTGACACCACGACTTCCATATGTGTCAATATAGACCCTTGCAAGACCCCTGACCAACGCTCCGAAAACTGGTGGAAATTCCTACACCCTCTTCAAATTACCAGTGTCGAAGGTCTTTTTCTAAATTTCACCCTGGAGGCACGTGGTCGTGCCTATTACGAAGAAATGGGAAGTGAAATAACTAAGAAAAGAAAAAGCGCAGAAGGAGAGAAGGAAACAAAAATCAACAAGAAAAAGAGAAAAGAAAAGGCCCAACAGAAAACAATAACAAAAACAAATGCCATCAACCCACCCCAGCCAACAAGGTCAAGGTTAATCACCCAGAAGGCAGGACTGCGAGACGGGAGGATCGGACCTGGATCTAAGCATCCCCATCACGGCCGGAAAAATAATACACCACGACCAGGATGCCGCGACCCCCAGTAGAGTCCTATTCTCACAACCATTTTAAACAAACCATAAGAGAAGACCTATATCTATGTATCTAATGTTAAGAAATTGTACCTAACGTTAAGAAATAAATAAACATTGTTAAAAAATAAATAAATGAACCAGAGGAGTGTCATTCATCTCAAGGCCACCTGCCCCCAAAAAGAGATACAATTATAATAAACCAAACATTCATAAGGACCTCGTAAATTACGAGAGTCCCCTCAGACCATCCCCTAGGGATGTGTTCTCAACTGATATAATACTGACAAACCAACACACATATACACATCTTCTTTATTAACCCACTGAGCCCCAGCTAGTTATAAATAAATGTATCACCAGGGACCAGCAGGTTTTGAAACATTTTTTTTCTCCAGAAACAATAGCGAATGGGTTAGGAATGAAGGACCGCCCCCAAAAAAACGATCAAAAAGGTCAAAAAGGGGTCCTACGGAGCCCCCGAAAGTCGATTTTACAAGAGTAAAAAATTGAAGGCAAAAAAACACAAAAAACATGTTCTTGCGCGCTCACGCGCACGCGGTTGGACTTTGAGAGTTGTCAACCATCGGCATGGTTGCGTGGGATAGTTATACAGTTCTCATACAAATCTGAGCCCTCTAGGTGCCATAGGACCGGAGTAATTAAACCCCGACGACACTTTGTCGTCGTGGGGTTTAGCATTACATACATTACCGACGACACGTTATCGTCGCTGGTACTCAGAGGGTTAACTAACTATTCTCCTTATTTAGAATCAAACAAAACACACAAACTTTCTTCGGAGTGAGTGAGGCAGCCACTGAATTTTGTTGACCCTTACTAATCCCTAGAGGAAAAGGTGACCACCGGACATACCACCCCAGAGCTGGAGGTACAGAAGTCACGTTGACCTATGACGCCCCCAATATAGCCAAGGCCACCTTCAAGATTGCCACCCCCGTAAGTTAAAATGAAACCTGTATGATGTATATTATTAAGTTAGAGAATAGTATGTCACTCTACCAAAGAAACTACCCTGTCACTATAGTAATCCAAGCTATTGTAAAGATTTGCCAGCTATCTACAGTATAGCAGAGAAACCTAAAGGAACGGCAGCCAACCGCCGCTCCCCGAGTGACCCCCGATCGATGACCCTTAACCACATCAGCAGGCTAAGGATATTATTCGATATAGAATTACCTATATATTATTGTTAAGAGGCAAATCCTAACAAATGTTGTAGAAGTAGAGGCGGAGTGATGTCTATGATTTGTATAACCATAACCATGCCCACTTAGGTATAGATATATCATATCTTCCTGAGTTCAGGCAACAACCAGCTATAAACACTCCTTAATACCCCCTAGGACAAATGGTGGCGGCATCACCGACCCCTAGTGACACAGAACTACCAACTTAACCCTCTTACCATCGAGTTAAGCATTTATATAGAATTCTCTGATTCCTTTACCTTTCTCTAAATTAATCATGAACAAGTGTTGCAGAACTAGAAAACAACTTCCTCCTCTAACTGTCGTTCACAACAGAGCTGGGCACCACAAACAAAAAGTCAAGTCAGCAAACACAAATCAGCAAACCCAGAACATAACTTCAGCAAACACAAATGTGCAAACCTTGTGAAATTTCTAGTCCTCAAATGCAAATATGCAAACGCAAACCGTTTTTTATTAATTTTAAATTTAAACTACAGAATCAAGGGTAAATCAATAAATTCAATCTCTAATGTCAATAAATATATATATTTACTTAAATATAATGTTACCTAACTTCCATGGACCTTAAGGATATACATACAGGCTTTTAAAGCTTAGAAATTGCTGTAAATTGCCAAAACATTCCAGAACGTCACCCGCAGTGAAAGGGTTAATATATATAGCATAGGCCACTTAGTTTGTCTACATGGGCAGTAAAACGTTGTGGCAACTTGTTTATGGGGAGAGTGCTTCAGTAATAATCAGTATTCGCAATTCCGCACCATTCAGGAGGAGGTATGCCGGATCACAGAGGTCCAAGGAGGCGATTTATTCGTGGTCCCCCCTTTGGGAATGGCAATAGGCTATATATGCCTAGATAGGTCTACTTTAGATAGATTAAGTAATTTAATAGAAAGTAGCCTAGGCCTATTCATTTTAATGCTCAGAATAAAGGCCTAGCTTCAGATAAAAAATTAATTAAATTTTATTGTTGGCTGAATTTAGTCTAGGCCTATATGATACTTTCAAAATTAACACATTCTACTTGACACTAATAAAATTAGTGTGATTATAGGCCTAGGCCTATACATAGAAGTTAGAACATGCAATATTTAGCCTACATGCTTTGAGGCATTTTGATGGAATTAGTGACTGATTATAGCCTAGACCTAGGCCTAGGCTATATATTAAAGTTAGAACATGCCATATTTAGCCTACATGCTTTGAGGCATTTTGATGGAATTAGTGATTATAGCCTAGACCTAGGCTATATATATATAGAAGTTAGAACATGCAATATTTAGCCTACATGCTTTGAGGCATTTTGAAGGTCCAATTAGTAATTGACTGATTATAGCCTAGACCTAGGCCTAGGCTAGCCTATATAGCCTATATAGAAGTTAGAAAATGCAATATTATTTAGCCTACATGCTTTGAGGCATTTTGATAGGATTAGGGTAGCCTAGGCCTAGCCTAATAAAATTACTTATATTAGTAATTAGCCTAGGCTATATTTAGAAGTTAGAACATGCAATATTTAGCCTACATGCTTTGAGGCATTTTGATGGGATTAGTGATTATAGACCTAGGCCTAGGCTATATAGCCTAGCCTATATAGAAGTTAGACTTAGCCTAGGCCTGCCGCCTACATGCTTTGAGGAATTTTGATGGGATTAGGGTAGCCTAGCCTAATAACATTAGTTTAGGTTAAAAATGAACAGGCTATCAATCAAATTAACGATATCCTAACTTTATAATCTTAAATTAGGCTAGATTATAAACTTATAAAGCCCTTCTCCAGAGACATCTTGGTAATTACAGGCCCATAGAAGGTTTCAAGGTGGGGTCAGGGGTGGCTTAGGTCCTCGATTTCTGCATGCTCTGCAGCATCACTGTCGGATGATGGTGGTGAACTGCTCCCCATGCTGTTGGCAGCTGCGGTAGGCATGATGGTAGACTCCATGTTCACTTCAATAGGCCGAAAATATAAACAAAGTTGAAGTGCTAGCAGGTTGGAACTCTTGGACTGCTGTGTGTTGTAGGTGTTAGCTCGACGCTTGCTACTAAGTAAGTGAACAAACGTGAAGAGCCGATGTATAGGCCTAGATTCCAGAACACAGGTAGTTGGATTGGTCACATTACTTTTTTTGGCTGGAGCTGCAGGAGCGGCCCAGGGCTGGCTGGCGGCTGGAATCTTTATTTTGCGGACTCGAGGTTTGCAACATGGAGGTACTTTCCAGGGCTTCAAACCCGCAAATAGGCAGCCATTTTGGCGCCAACGCTAATTCGCCAACAAAATGACACTTCCGCCATGGCGGAATTGGCTATTTGCGGAAGTGTTGGCTAAAGTGCCCAGCTCTGGTTCACAATACCCCTGCACCCTTCCTATCAAACTAAATAACATTTCCTCCAGTACCGACAACATCAGTTCTATCAACCTCCCCCCCCCTTTTTGCACGATTATATATACTCCGAGTGGGGAGAAGAAAGACAAATAGAAAGAATTTTTCTCCGGATCGGCACCCCGCTCTGAAGGAACATTGATTTTTACAGCAATAGTTATTGATCACGGCACCCCGAAAGTCTTTAATCTATCTGTAGATACAATTACTTGATTCTAGGATCTTTGTAATTTGTGGCCACCCATTACTTAACATAGAATCCTAAAAACAGTTCTTGTATAATAGTGTACCAAGTAGACTATATAAATAGACGTTCTTATTTCTGGCACCACTCAGAGGTTAAGATTGTTATAATTATTGGTTACATTTCTATCTAGATAAAACATTAAAAGAGTAAGGCAACACCTCCCTTTCAATATTTTTCTATTTAAAAATTATACCCACACTTCTCACGGAGATCTAGGATAGAAAGATCTTTTGTGTTAAAAGGGTTTAGCGAGATACCCTCACGGGCACTGTGCATATATAAATCCTAGGCTTAAATTGTCTGTGGCCTCCCACCATAATTTGAGACTGAAAGGTTAACACCGCCCCGAGTTCTTTGAACCTCTTAAAAAGGTTAGGACAGTCAAGAAGAGCAATTATCTCAGCTCATCTTGCGTGCGTCCGATGATAAGCTAATCCGGCGAGACCTGAAGCTTATACATTCAAAACCTCAGTTCAAGAGTACCTTAACAGAACTTCATCACCGATTAATATAAAGGTCAGGATAGTCAAGATTCGTTGGAAGCTAAATGCTGAGAATATTTGCGTTTGTCCGATGTGGTGACCAACTGTTATCTTTGAATAATAAATTACGGAACCATATTTAAGACCCTAAGCCCATTAATCCAACTGTAACTTCTCCATACACCGGACAACCCCGAAAGGGGTTGAAATAGGGGAGCTATCCCCCCGCCAAAGGTGGCTTTCTAGGGCCTTTCCTACCTGATGCTGAGAGGATTGGGTTCTAGTCATGTGGTGATGGGCTGGTCTATCTGAGTGAGAACTGAGCGATCTCTGCCATACCCATAGCTTACTCTGACTGTTCCTTTTACTTATATATTTTCTAGATCTCAAGTGATGGCGTCTCATCCGTGGATTGACCTCCCAATCTACCAAGATTGGAAGCCAAAGCGTCACATATTTCCTTTGCCCCTCAACTTTCTCTTCATAATTGCTGAGGGGCACAGGGCCCTGGGTGGGGCTTTGGTTTACCGGGCGTTTCTGCACCCTCCTCAGCTCCCCGCCATGGAGTGGCTTCGGTCACCCAGGCTTTATTGTGGTCGGCAGGGAGGGTTCTGTGGGGGCGCTCGGTTATGGCCTTGGCCTTGCTCGGGGCCTTGGGGCTGTTCGGCCAGGCAGCTTGGGGAACAACATCAACAACAACAACAAAGTACACCTCGCCAGCAAAATAGGAAATAATATGAAAACCCGGGAAATTAATATCAGTGTCGAGATACTGTACTCTCAAGCGCGAATATAAAGTGATCGAAATAATCAGAGTTTTTACCATCTTATAATACGTGGAAAATTATAAATAAGTGTATGTAATTCAGAAATAACTAATAAGGAAGATCAAGGCCTCCTAACCTAATTGAACTTTAAGGCGCCATTCTCACCCTTCAGATAACATATATATTGATTTTAGACGGATTTCTACCTGTTCAGTAACTCAGTCATATTTTCCGCCAAGTGAAAAATAAACAGAGTCCGTTCCTCCCTACAATTTGAGTTATCTAAGCCAAGCGTAAAGTTATTCAGTGAGCATTACCATCCTATTAGTGAAGTGTTCATATAAGAATTACACCTATGATCCTTGCCTACCATAATTCTGAACTTTCAATAATTTACAAGAATTACTATCATTTCACGAACTCTGAAAAATATCGCAGTAGAGACTCATAATATTTTAGAGTCCACAATCTCGAGGAAATTGAAAATACCTTGAGACTTGAGTTATCGTATTTAGTGCAAATAAATAAGAGAATACGTATCCCTATAACCACTATCATTCGGGGATTAATTTCCTTCAATATTAGTGAAACTGAACCAAATCTCTTTTTAGTGATTTTCATTTGTTACTATGTTCGCAACAAGAGAAGTGTACCTAATTCTCAAGAAGAATTATAAGATATAAAGTTGAAGTGATATACCTGATTTTTATCCAGAGCCGCGCATGTACTGGGAGATTTTAAACCGAGAAGTTGTACCACTTATGAGTACCCCATGTGTTAAAAAGTGTTTATACAATTCATCATATGTATTCTAGTGAATAAGTCAATAAAGCTGTAGGCCCTATTACCAATTATCTTTCGAGATTATACATGTCCTCTATTGATTCTTTATATGTATTTGCCTGACTTCCAATATCCCAGTCTGGAAGAACTCACCTTTACCGATTGTTAATCCTGCATAAAATCAGGGTATAACACTATTATAGGTTTGACTCCTGCAAGGAGATAAAGAAAACCTAATATTTAGTAGTGGCCCCGTAATCATTGACGAACATGCCTATTACATAAGGCATCCTCTTCAAACACTAATTCGCCGTAGTTTGAATCTACCGCGCAGAGCATTTAAAATCTGAGGAGCCTTCATCATGAGCGCACGCGACCTCACTCATGGCTTCAGTCATTATGAATTGGGTTCTCACTACGAAAAAACTTTGTAAACAATAAAAAGAAAAAGAAAATAAGAATAACTATCCAATAAGCTTTCCATCATATCGTGGATGTACTTGTGTGGATCTTTGACCAGACGCTGATTCAGGCGTCATTCTTCCTTCACTGACATATCAAGTAAACCAAAATCCTTAATACATCAACGAATGGGAAGGGGATGGTCGGGAGGGCCCCAGTCGTCAATGATTACGGGGCCACTACTAAATATTAGGTTTTCTTTATCTCCTTACAGGAGTCAAACCTATAATTTATTAGTGGCCCCTCCATCATTGACGAACATGCCTGATTTCTAAGACTAGAGGGGGACATTCGTAATCATATCATAACTCTAGAAAAGCAGATAATCAAACAACCAAATAGTATTCTTACTTCGAAAATATATTTAAACATGGCGCAGCCCATATATATATACAAAAAAGGGGTTCAAGCAGGTGCGTGCTTCAAAGAAGCCTGCTTGACAAAAAAGGGTAACTCTGGAGATTCTGCGAACAGATCTGTAGTTACAAAGGCACCCCACTCAACGAGTGGTGACAAAAATAATAAGTTATAAGTTTACATGTGCACATAATAAACCCCATAATATTCGTGGAAATGTTTCACAAACGATCTCCACTGTTTAAACTAAATTGCTTTCACAGCTAAAACTACTATAACAACACTGTTGTTTGTACTAACAATGTACTAGCAAAATTTCTCGCCCTGAATAGAACAGAGAAATATTCATATCACATTATCCATAATTTGTCTCACAGCTCTTACATTCCGGCGGGGTCTAGGGTGTCCTATGTTATACTGACTGCACCCCCCCCCCCCCCTTTTTCCTTTGAAAGTAAACAAAAGTGACTGAAGGGCCACCTAGACCCTCTGCCTTAAAGCTATACATGGTAAGGAAGGTTTGTCTAGAGCAACTGACAAGTATCTAGTCAAAAACGTATGATTAGACGCCCACAACTGTGTGGACGAAATATCTTCAACTGAAAAGTTCTTCAAGAAACGTAAAGAGGCTGCCCATTTGCGTAAATCGTGGGCCCTACCCACAACGCCGGGATTACTCTCTTTAATGACTTCGACCAGAAGAGAAGCTAACCTCCGTTTCAGTAAGCGTTTGCCCGTACTCGCTACCCATAAAGCACCTTGGGGGTTTAGAGGAGCTACTCTCAAATATTTGGTTAGAGCTTGCACTGGACATAGAGTATGGTGCACCTTTCCCATTTTTAACGCCGGCACAGTGAACTCAGAAAACATGTGCGCACTGTGCTCATTCTTGGCTACAAATCCCGGGGAAGGTGCAATGTGAATACATTCATTAAGTCTACCAAACCTAAGGCAATTAGGTGTGTTGCTCATCGCCGCCAGCTCAGACACTCTGTTCCCGGTGGCCAAAGCCAAAAGGAATACAGCTTTTTTAAAAGTAACGCAAAATCTGCAGTATTTTGGTACAGACGAGAGTGAAGTAAAGACAATGCCTTGTCCAGAGACCAAGTAGGCATGAGCTGACGGGGAGGTGGGCGGAGTTTAAAACATGCTCTCATAAAACCCGTTTCCTCCGCCACCGGTATGGAGAGACCTGTAAGGTCTAAAAAGGGCACTCTAATCGCAGTTAAGTGATTTTTTAACGTTACCACAGATAAACGTTTCTGCTCAAACAGATAATTCAAATAATTAAATACTAACGCCACTGAGGGCACAGTCTGTTCTGTTCTAATGATCCAAGAAGTAAAGGCTTTCCAATGTGATTGATACTGTCGTTTCGTAGACTGAGTATATTGATTGATTAATTTATTGGTCACATCTCTACCATACGGAGCTAGCCACTTGGCCTCCTGAATGTCCATAATGCAAAAGTCAGCGAGGTCGCTAGGTTGCCAATCGTGTCTAAGTGGAAATACTCGACCGGCAGCGACACCGAGTGCGAGCACCACGTCTTCAATTGCTGGTACCATAACTGCGCCGGCCACAGGGGCGCGATGAGCGAGACTAAGCCTCGATAATCTCGTAGTTTGTTCACTACGTGGCACATTAGTGACGCGTCTGGCGGCGGAAACAGATAGATGGAGCTCCATCTGTTCCAGTCTGTCACTAGGGCGTCCGGCCCCCCTGCCAGCGTTTCCGTCCGGCGGGTGAGGTATAGAGGGAGTTTGTGAGTCCCCTCGGACGCAAACAGATCCACTTGTGGATGGTAGAGCTCTGCAATCATTAGGTTGAAAATGGGTTGCTTGAGCTCCCATTCTACTGTCGTGCTCTGTCTCCGGGACAGAGCGTCTGCCCAGACGTTTGCTACGCCTGGGAGATAAGATGCGTGAAGATAAATGTCTAGCCTGTTGGCTAGAGTAAAAATCTCTTCCGACACGTTTAGCAACTTCCTTGATCTCGTTGACCCCTGTTTCTGAATACAGTGAACTGCATTCAGATTGTCCATTCTGAAGGCCACCGACTTGCCCCATAAAGTAGAGCCGTGAGCCTGAAGGAAATACAAGGGGACTAGTAATTCTTTGACATTGATGTGGGAGATTTCCAAGTGGGACCAAAGCCCCTGACCCTGGTGCCCCTGGTTTGACTGAAATCCCCAACCTATCGTGCCTGATGCATCCGTGTCTACCCATACCGTTGGCGGAGGAGAGGTCCAAGATATTACTGAGTGCAGCGTTTCCCTCTTCGCCCAGACTGCCAGTAAGGTGTGGATTAATTTTGGGATGGGCCATAATTTTCCCGCCGGTAAGAGTGGGAAATATTTGTTGCCCTCCAATATTAACCGTTTTACTTTCAACTGGCCCAACATTACAGTTAGTTGAATCCAGTTGAGAGAGCCGACCAGAGACTCCCAGACCCTCCGTGTCGTAGTCAGACTGTGAAGAAACATGAACAGTTTCCTGCGAAACCTGTTGCGATTGTCCACACTCTGACTCAGAGTGAGAGCCGCTGTGTCCCAAACCAGCCCTATCCACTGAATTACCCGTGAGGGGACAAGGTTTGACTTTACCAGATTTACCTTGAACCCTAGAGCTTTGACATGAGTTAAAAGTATGTTGACATGTTTGATGCATAATTGCTCTGTCTCTGCCACCACCAGCCAGTCGTCTAGGTACCACAGAACACTGATTCCTTGCTTTAACAACGGCATCAGGGCTTGCCGGACTAATTTCGTGAATAGTCAAGGTGCCAGGTTCAAACCGAATGGCATCCTCTGAAAAACAAAATTCTGGTGCCTGATACGTAAGGCCAGAAACCTTTGAAATCGTTTGTTGACCGATACGTGCTAATTATAGGTTTGACTCCTGTAAGGAGATTAGGAAAACCTAATATTTAGTAGTGGCCCCGTAATCATTGACGAACATGCCTATTACATAAGGCATCCTCTTCAAACACTAATCCGCCGTAGTTTGAATCTACCGCGCAGAGCATTTAAAAACTGAGGAGCCTTCATCATGAGCGCACGCGACCTCACTCATGGCTTCAGTCATTATGAATTGGGTTCTCACTACGAAAAAACTTCGTAAAAAATAAAAACAAAAAGAAAATAAGAATAACTATCCAATAAGCTTTCCATCATATCGTGGATGTACTTGTGTGGATTTCTGACCAGACGCTGATTCAGGCGTCATTCCTCCTTCACTGACATATCAAGTAAACCAAAATCCTTAATACATCAACGAATGGGAAGGGGACGGTCGGGAGGGCCCCAGTCGTCAATGATTACGGGGCCACTACTAAATATTAGGTTTTCTTTATCTCCTTACAGGAGTCAAACCTATAATTTATTAGTGGCCCCTCCATCATTGACGAACATGCCTGATATCTAAGACTGGAGGGGGACATTCGTAATCATATCATAACTCTAGAAAAGCAGATAATAAAAACAACCACATAGTATTCTTACTTTTGAAAAATGTATTTAATACGGCGTAGGCCGGAAATATACAAGAAAAAGGGGTTCAGGCAGGTGCGTGCTTCATAGAAGCCTGCCTGACAAAATAGGTAACCCTGAAGATTCTGAACACAGATCTGTAGTTACAAAAGGCACCCCACTCAACGAGTGGTGACAAAAATAATAAGTTATAAGTTTATATGTGCACATCATAAACCCCAAAATACATGTGGAGATCAATTGCTAATGAACTCCATTGAACTAATGTTACATTGCTTTCGCAGCTAAAACTACTATAACAACACCGTTGTTTTGTACTAAACTTTGTACTAGCACAAATTCTCTCAGAGAAATTTTCATATCACATTTCAACCTTAAATTGTATCACAGTTCTCATACTCCGGCGGGGTCTAGGGTGTCCTATGTCAACTGACTGCACCCCCCCCCCCTTCCTTGAAAATAAACATAAGTGACTGCAGGGCCACCTAGACCCTCTGCCTTAAAGCTATACATGGTAAGGAAGGTTTGTCTAGAGCAACTGACAAGTATCTAGAGAGAAACGTATGATTAGACGCCCACAACTGTGTGGACGCAATATCTTCAACTGAAAAGTTTTTCAGGAAACGTAAAGAGGCCGCCCACTTGCGTAAATCGTGGGCCCTACCCACAACGCCGGGATTACTCTCTTTAATGACTTCTACTAGAAGAGAGGCTAATCGCCGTTTAAGTAAGCGTTTACCCGTACTCGCTACCCATAAAGCACCTTGGGGGTTATGAGGAGCTATTCTTAAATATTTGGTTAGAGCTTGCACTGGACATAAATTATGATGCACCTTTCCCCTTTTTAACGCCGGCACCGTGAATTCAGAAAACACGTGTGCACTATGCTCATTCTTGGCTACAAACGCCGGGGAGGGTGCAATGGAAATTGAATCATTAAGTCTACCAAACCTAAGACAATTAGGTGTGTTGCTCATCGCCGCCAGCTCAGACACTCTGTTTCCGGTGGCCAAAGCCAAAAGGAAAACTGCCTTCTTTAAGATTAAAGCAAAGTCTGCAGTATTTTGATACAGACGAGAATGAAGTAAAGACAAAGCTTTGTCCAGAGACCAAGTAGGCATGAGCTGACGGGGAGGTGGGCGGAGTTTAAAACACGCTCTCATAAATCCTGTTTCCTCCGCCACCGGTATGGATAGACCTGTAAGGTCGAAAAAGGGCACTCTAATCGCAGTTAAGTGATTCTTCAAAGTAACCACAGATAAACGTTTCTGCTCAAACAGATAGTTCAAGTAATTAAAAACCAATGCCACTGAGGGTACAGTTTGTTCCGTTCTAACAATCCAAGAAGTAAAAGCTTTCCAATGAGATTGATATTGTCGCTTAGTAGACTGAGTATATTGATTGAGCAATTTATTGGTCACATCCCTACCGTATGGTGCTAGCCACTTGGCCTCCTGAATGTCCATAATGCAAAAGTCAGCGAGGTCTCTAGGTTGCCAATCGTGTCTAAGTGGAAGTACCCGACCGGGAGCGATACCGGGTCCGGGCACCACATTATTAACTGCTGGTACCACACCTGCGCCGGCCACAGGGGCGCGATTAGCGAGACTAAGCCTCGATAAACTCGTAGTTTGTTCACTACGTGGCACATTAGTGACGCATCTGGCGGCGGAAACAGATAGATGGAGCTCCATCTGTTCCAGTCTGTCACTAGGGCGTCTGGCCCCCCTGCCGGCGTTATCGCCCGGCGGGTGAGGTATAGAGGGAGCTTGTGAGTCTCCTCGGACGCAAAAAGATCCACTTGTGGATGGGAGAGCTCCGCAATCATTAGGTCGAAAATGGGTTGCTTGAGCTCCCATTCTACTGTCGTGCTCTGTCTCCGGGACAGAGCGTCTGCCCAGACGTTCGCTACGCCTGGGAGATAAGATGCGTGAAGATAAATATCTAGACTGGTGGCTAGAACAAAAATCTCTTCCGACACGAGTAGCAACTTCCTTGACCTCGTTGACCCTTGTTTCTGAATACAGTGAACTGCATTCAGATTGTCCATTCTGAAGGCCACTGACTTGCCCCGTAACGCCGGGCCGTGAGCCTGAAGGAAATACAAGGGGACTAGTAACTCTTTGACATTTATGTGAGCGATTTCTAAGTGGGACCAAAGTCCCTGACCCTGGTGCCCCTGATTTGACTGAAATCCCCACCCTATGGTGCCTGACGCATCCGTGTCTACCCATACCGTTGGAGGAGGAGAGGTCCATGACATGATTGAGTGCAATGTTTCCCTCTTCGCCCAGACCGCTAGTAAGGTGTGGATTAATTTTGGTATGGGCCATAATTTTCCCGCCGGTAAGAGTGGGAAATATTTGTTGCCCTCCAATATTAATCGTTTTACTTTCAACCGGCCCAACTTGACAGTTAGCTGAATCCAGTTGAGAGAGCCGACCAGAGACTCCCAGACTCTTCGTGTCGTAGTCAGACTGTGAAGAAACCTGAACAGTTTCCTGCGAAACCTGTTGCGATTGTCCACACTCTGACTCAGAGTGAGAGCGGCGGTGTCCCAGACCAGCCCTATCCACTGAATTACTCTTGAGGGAACAAGGTTTGACTTTACCAGATTTACCTTGAAGCCTAGAGTTTTGACATGATTTAAAATGATATTGACATGTTTTATGC